>WMED01000712.1:0-31825 GCA_019650415.1 Pipa parva
TCATGTGAAAATATGATATTTGTGTCATTCTCAAAACTTTTGGCCATGACTGTAGTACTGTGCTGGAAATGTCCGATCCAAATGCTGTTATTTTTATGTTTCCATTAGGAAAATACAAAGGGTTATTTGTCTTTAACCAAACAGTCATAGGATATTTATCAAGCGATTTTTTACAGATCGAAAATAACTTTTTGATGTAAAAAAATGCATAAAAAAATGATTTTCTAGATGTCAAAAACAGCATTTTTAAATAGGTGATACCAGCATAATAAAATATATACCATTTTCCTACCGTTAGGCCCTTCAAAAAAACCTTTTCGACTTTGATAAATATCCCCCATAGGGTGATTTTTTTTTTTTTTGGAATTGTTTGAAAAATATCGAGTTATAATTTTTTGATCGATTTTTCCAATCAAAACATTTTGATAGATTTTTTTTTCAAGAAGTTCGAAAAAAAAAAGTTTGAAATCTCGTTTTTACATCGACAAAAAAACTGTAATAGGTCAAAATTGACTTTAGCATCGATATGTGTAAATTGGGTTATTTAATCCATCTATGTATACATGGATAACATATACAGGACAGATCCTCGTGGCACATTTATAGGGCATGCACCAGGAATAAGCTCATCTGATATTTAGATAAAATGATAAACCAACAAAGGACTCAAGAGACTCATACAACTAAACAAGATAAAATTCTAAGCCATGAAAAGTTCATTAATGTCTCTTTGGAGCAAACAAATGAGAGAGAAATGTCAGGTATTTGATTAGACTCAACATACATTTCTCAAGGGTTGTTGTTATATTTCTGTCCTTAAAGCAAATTCATTGTTCAAGACGTTTTCTTTTGTTTTTAATTTGCTTCCGTTATTTCCAGATGTCTGATCAAAGACTGTTTTTGTAGGTTCTAGTAACATTTGTCCACTTGTAGATTTTTTTCTGGTAGTAACCAATGTTCTATTCCCAGCTAATCCTAGCCCCTTCCCCCGTTACCTCTGCGCAGGCTCTTACTTGTGTGCAACATTTAAATTACTAAGCAGCTTTGTTAGGTTGGTTTAGCAGTCTCCTAGACCTGCCTTGTACTAGGTTCCCTGAAGAAAGTAATAGTC
This sequence comes from Pipa parva, assembly GCA_019650415.1. NCBI lineage: Eukaryota > Metazoa > Chordata > Amphibia > Anura > Pipidae > Pipa > Pipa parva. The sequence goes on from WMED01000712.1 coordinate 1,112, forward strand.
AATGTAAATTAATTTCAGGAGGAGAGAGCATGCTCAGCTAATGAACGTAGCCCTTGATTTACGGAGGTGGGGCTAGGATTAGCTGAGAGCCTCTGCTACAAGTGCTATGACTATTCTGCAGAATCAATTGTTCTACTTAGTACTAGGTGGCCAATAAATAGAAAGCACTTTTTACAGGTATTATTTTTCCTATTTAAGGGTTCAAAACATCCAAAAATAAATAGTTTTTTTTTTAGGTTTTCCCAGAGACGTACTGGTCTCTCATACTTCAAATATACTAATAATTGCTGATAATCCCGTGTGTAGCAATTTAGAGTGGAGTGAATGTTAAAAGACCAGTAAAACCAAAAAATGTCAAAATTCCCATTTGGATTCACATGATAGTCAGTCAAAAAAGCACCTACTGTATGTTATCTTTGAAGTTAAATCCATGAGTTGTATTGCTTTCTGCCTGTTTTAATCTGACTGATAGCAGCCATGTTGTTAAACACAGCTCCCCAGTCCCATTTTTTCCTATGGTGCTTTACATAAAGCATATACAGAACGTGTTGCCCTTAAGCCTGATTTTTAAAGCTAAATATCATACTTATAGACAATTTAGAATTTTTCGACAGATAAATTATATAATAACAATAAGTGCATTTGAGACATTTTCAACTTTAATGTTAATGTAATTTTAATATATGCACCCAGCAGAGGAGTTTATTGTCCCTAAAACACTGTTCAGTATGTTGATGACACAATAAAATACATCTGATATCACAGAAACCCAAAGTATGTCTCTTCAGTTATCTAGAACAGCAACAAAGACTATTACATCTTTCTCACTGGTCAAGTGGATGGAAACTCAGGAAGTGAACTAGGGACTGGTGGTTTGGTAACTTCGTTGCAACCCCGGTTTTAGGGCCATCGTAACTTTAGGTAATGAATGAGCCATATCTGGAACCCCCCAGCTATGCATAGTTATATCATCATCTCTGCATTAAGGCAAACAGAAGAACGGAGCTTTAATAACAAATAAGCAGCAATTACATTATTTGAATTGTCATAACCCCAGGTCAGGTCAGTCATATGGATCTGGGACTAATAGTTTCTTATAAAATGTCTGTCTTCCATAAAGATAGAAGTGAACTGCAAAGGACTATGAACGAAATACCCTTCATTTACCAGGGGTTTAATACATTTAACAAATGTTACATTGAGTTAAATGTGCCTCATATTGCTTTAATATTAATAAAGTAAAACAGATGACAAAGATTCATACTTATATGAAAACCTAATTTCTTGCTGAACAGAAAACAATACAATACTCTTTGTCTTTTTATTATATGAAAAAGTGATAAAAAGAAACAGTGAAATGATGCGTGGCACTATTGCTTTAAGCTTATTTGTTTTGGAACATTTTAATATTTCCTGTAGAGATTCTCCCTGTTAATTAAGCTGGATGAGATCATTACTAAAAGCAGAAGAGTCTTAATGAACCTATTCATTTAAACAATTAACGTGATTGCAATAGCCACTGGACAATGTGTAAGTGGAGACTGTTCAGATTAGGCATTCAGCGTTGATGGAATAGGTATCAATTTATATCTAGCCCCGCTGCACTTTTGATCTAAGAAAAAAACACCTATTTCTGTCTCATGCTTGATTAGGGCTTATTCAGTTGATTTTAAATCGGTTGTTTTTTTTGTCCAGATTAATAGATATGTGGTGAACGAAGAATATTATTTTCTGTATCACCGTTTTTATTCTGAGCGAGCCCGTTAACTATATAAACCAATCTAATCTAAAAATCTAATAAACAGTCTCTATGTTAAGATATATTCAGGATCATTGCTGGTTAGTAGAGTGATTGCTAGTGTGGTCCTGTTAACATTCACTGATTGCACTTGTACTATGGAGAATACTAACTGCTGATCTTCATCCCCTCAACGGTATGGAGGCCTCTTTATGGACAAGGTTACACTTGGCATTAAACTGCAACTAAATTAAACTTTAACCACATAAAGGATGGCCATATTCAACCACTTTCAGGGAAATGACTCAACGGAGGTAATCTTTCTAAAGGTCTAGTTTTATATCGCAACCAGCTCTAAGCATTCACTGGTATAGAGGGACTGGAATTCCAAAAGACAAATTCTGATTGGTTCTTATGGGTTACTAGAATTCTGTCGGTTTTAGCATTATAGGCTTTTGTGCAGGTATAGTTATACTTATAGAAATGCAGGAAACTCCAGCACAGCATTGAAGTAAAATTAGACGTTTATTTCAAGCCATTAAAATCCAGTGCGGTTTAAAAACAGTAATAACGTCATCTGACGCGTTTCGGACAGTCTAGTTCCATAATTGAAAGAGAGAGCCAGGAATGATATGGAATGATATGCCCCTCTTCATTCCATATCATTCCATATCATTCCTGGCTCTCTCTTTCAATTATGGAACTAGACTGTCTTAACAGAGATAATGTTTAATATTTAACATGTGATGAACTTTCTGTATATTTATGATTATTTATGTTTTTTATTTATAACATTAAACACCTTGGTATGATAATTATGTTTTTCTATATATTGTTAACTACTAATTTGTACTTATTATTTAACTTTGTTTATGTTCATTTTACTTTATAACTTAACTCGATTATATTGTGCATCATTCCAGTGTTTTCCTTTGGGACAGTGGCGCTGCATCAATATATAATCACTAAAAAAATCTTTCATTTAATACTTTGCCTTTAATAATGGTGTTCCTATGTTCCATGGATGGCTATGATTTACTTCCTATAGGCTAATACACTTTTCAATCACCAGAAAATGGGCTGGATAGACAGACTGTGGACTGATCTGATGTGCCGGTTTTATCAACCTTTCATTGGTTGGGAACGCTGTCCATCAATGACGCCTACCCCCTATTGGCTAATTGATTTATGACTGTTTCTGGTCACAGGATTAAACATCCCTTGCACAGTGTTTGGTATATTTCTTTCTCAATATGAATGATTTAAATTTTTGTCACCATGTTCCTGCACTTCTTCACAATTGATGCAGCACACCTGACTCTTGGAAAGTGCTTTTGCTTTATATCTGTAGATTTTGATATGTGTTTCATCTATGATTAAGGACTTTGGCCCGAAACGCGTCAGATGACGTTATTACTGTTTTTAAACCGCACTGGATTTTAATGGCTTGAAATAAACGTCTAATTTTACTTCGCTGCTGTGCTGGAGTTTCCTGCATTTCCATTTATGACTGGGCTTTCCTTCACTCCTTGGCACGCACTGTTGTTATACCAAATGTTTACAAGTGGTATGGATTGAGCGACCCTGTTTTGCATATAGTTATACTTATAGTCTATAACAGGGATGGCGAACCTATGGCACGCGTGCCAGAGAGGGCACGCAGAGCCTTCTCTGCTGGCACGCACGCCATCGCCATCCCTGCTCTTTCTTTGATCCCCTCAGCAGCGGATCTGATATATGCTGCGGATCTGACCTGACAGTTTTCAGGTCGGATCCGCAGGCTATATTGAAGGAGGCACTCGCGATGGGTCGCTCTTCTCCCACAAAGAGCCAGCCGACCTCCTACTTCCCCAGCAGTGCCGGCGCGATGACATCATTCATTAGTGCCTGCACTGCTGGGGAAGTAGGAGGTCGGCCCTTTGTGGGAGAAGAGCGAGTCATTGCACGCAGCTATCACCTCTGCCTTCAGTACATTCCACGGACCCAATCTGACAGTTTTCAGGCCGGATCCATGGCCTGCATTGATGAAGTTCTCCTCCCCCGACTCGTGTGCGCTCCTCCCCCCCGGCGCTGGCGTGATGACGTCACTCACCAGCACCGGCACTTAGGGGTATGCGCTCGGGGGTGGCGTCACCTTTTTGTGATGTGAGAGTCAAAAGGAGGTTGTTAAGTCTGTATTTTAGGTGTTAGTGAGGAGTAGTTCGGTACATTTGAGTACCATCTTTATGTAAGTGATAACAAAGACCAAATAAACAAAAGTCATGGGGTCAATTGAGCACTTTGAGACTGGATGAGAGAAGTTGGGAAACCTCAGAGTGAACAGCAGGAAGAAAATAGTACAGAATCTGATAGGGAGATTTTGGTCAGATGGTCTTCAAGTTGTAAAGACAGATGGGAATCTTTTTGTGCCTTTTAGACACTTTGCTGTTGACGGCATTAGCAAAATCTTGGGGAAAAGACAAGAGAAGTCAGTGATTCTAAAGCTGAAAGGCTTAAAAGAGTGTTGAGTATGGAACATACACATCAGGGATTGATTTCTTTTGGTTTATAAGAGTTCTACACTTAGTTAGCTTGGTTTGGGTGTCATGGATGTCTGGGTGGGGTTAACTGAGACTTTACACGATCTGTCAGTGAAGTGCAGGGAAACACACACAAGGGGCGAAATTTATTAACGGCGAAGCGTTCGCCCGATAGTAAATTCCGATTGCACGATAGTAAATCGATCGCATTTACGATTGCGCAATGGTAAATCGATCGGTTTTCTGATCGCGCAATGGTAAATCGATCGGGTTTACCATCGCGCGATGGTAAATCGAGCAGATTTTACCATCGGACGATGGTAAATCATGCGGATTTACCATCGGGCGATTGTAAATACCGAGCATGCGGTAAATACCGCGTTTAATAAATTTCGCCCAGGGGGTACTACGGGACTGGGTGCCATTGATGTTGCTGGAGTAACCAGAGTCCATTATGTTTCTGGAGGTACTGAGACATAGAGAAACCAAGACAGGTGAGGGATAGTGCAAAAAAGGCACGGGGTAATGCCAAGGTGCTGAGTATAAGGAGCCTTGAGTCTTCTCCTTTAAACCCCCGCAGAAGAGTATAGCCTTTGTGGCAAGGAGACTCCAAGGTTGTGGCCCTTGGGTTAACTCCACACTTGTGGCAGCTGGCTGAAACACTTGTGGAGACTCTGGTGGATACAGGAACTGCAGAACTACACCACTCACTGGATCACATGGATTTTAATGTACCGTAAAGCATGGAACAGAGAAACCAAGCACTTGGAACAGACTACAGGTATAAATGCAGAAACTTGTAGTTCAGCAAATCCCCCTGCAAACAAGAGGTTTTGGCTTATGTACTGACCAAGGGGTGATGATCATAGTATATGTTATGGTCATGAATGTGGAGAGGCTGAAGCAAAGAGAAGAGGAAAGAGCCTGTAGGTTCGCGGTGTGTATATAGTAAAAAGCGTAAAGACTTCTAGAAGGTAGGAAGAGTGAAAGAAGAGAGAGTGAGATTGAAATAATTACAAGGTAGTGATCCTTAGGAGGGAATGGACTAAAATTAAAGGCAGAGAGATGAATGTTTAGTAAAGACCAAGGGGGAATTCTTGATTGTGCGAAGTGAGCTGCGAATCCTTCAGCTCACTTCGCACAATCGTGAATTCCCCCCCAAATCTAGAACATGTCCATCATTGTGGGTTCTAGAGCTGGTTCACTGTTGAAACAAGGAGATTAAATAGAGAAGGGGAGAGAGACAAAATTGAGAGAGATAATTCATATGTCTGTTAAAGTCCCCCATAATAGGAGTAAGGCTTGGTTATACAGAAAGAAGTTGATCCAGGACTCAAAGTCTGAGTAAAGGGTAACTGGTAGCAGGTGAGCAGGCAATATATCATTTTTTAATATTGCAAAATGTGCTTTTAATTTGCTGGCAATATTGTTTTGACATGACAACTTCCTTATACATATTATTCTCTTGCACCTTTGGCACCAAGCTTAGAGTATAAGCTCTATGGGACAGGGACTTGTGGTGCCTTTATCAGCGTTATAGAGTAATTTGATAATACCCAATATGCAGTTAGTTAACCAGTAGAAAAACAGTTTTAAATTAAAAAAAAAACAATGTTATGCCTTAAAGGCAAACAATAAGGTCATCCCTGCAAATGACACTGGATTTTAAATGATTTTTGTTAAGGAATAAACATAGACCTGTATAGTTTTTATTAATGTGGCAGAGAACACAGCCTTTCTGCTGTCTGCCCCATGCTGCTCAAACAAAATCAGCCAAACTTAAAGGATACATTTCAGTTTTTTCCCCATTAACTGTAATGAGTCCAGGACCATCTGCTGAAACAATCACACAGTGTAATTACACCAACTACAAAAACCATTTCTGTGGTGTCTTAAAGCCCTGTTTAGATTTCCTGGATAAACAAAAGAAAAAAAAACAAATGAGGGTTATTCACTAAAGTCCGAATTGTTGAGTATAGGTGCGAATTTGTCAGATAAAGACAGTCGCAATAGACTGCTACTGTCACAGTCACGTCTTTATAATGAGAATATTGTCGCAGTTGCGACTTTATTATGGGAAAATTGTAACAATCTTAACTTTAAAAAATTGTTGCGACTTTACAATGGGGAAATTGTAGCGGATTTGCTATGGGAATCCGCTGTTTGCGAAATTGACAGTCGAATTTGCACCTTAGTGAATAACCCCCAAAGTGTTTCTAACCACCTACGTGTACATTGTTCTACACTCCATTCACTCCTTTGGCACCTTCTACCTTATGGACTCCTCTGAAAATACATAACGTATAAGTCTCAGGTTTCAAATATGGGCTGTGTCCCAAGCAGACTCAAGGGGGTTATTTATTAGAGAGCGAATTCACCTAGTGTAGTGACTTTGCGTCTGTTCGTGTTACTTAGATCAGGAAGACGCAAATCCACTTTTTCTTATTCACGAAGCGGCGAGTAGACTTGTTAAACAAGTGGACAATGTAAAATGCAGTCGCTTGAGTAATTCGGCATAGCCAGTTGGACAATAGTCCCTAGTTCCTGTTTAGTAGTAGACTAATTTAGTCGCAGTTGTCACTGTCACTTTTGAATGAACAGTCGCCTTATGATACACTGCAGCCCTACCATCAACCCCTCAATTCACCACTCTAATGTGGCAAACTCAAACAAGTGAATTCCGAGTAGTACGCCTTGCGAAATTCGCTCCTTCAACAGATTCCGTCGCATGCTTAATAGCCGCATTACCTGTGCACACGCACATAAAGTGATACGAAGAGCTCCATAATTCCGCGATTGCTGTAAGGGTCTGAATTGGTAGTAAGTTCATCACATTGCAGAGTCTGTTAAATAAGCGTGGGTGGAGAAGTTGCAAAAGGATGTGAAATCAGCCATTTGCGAGACAGTTCGCCCTTTAATAAATAACCCACACAGATTTTACATACTTATATTCCAAGGACTTTCTGTATTGGACTTTTTTATGTTGGATGTACGGTATTGTTCCTTCTATGTGGAGTGCTCATTGAATGCCACTAGATGACATTGTATCATTTGGTATATTAAGATTAATTCATATTTGGTGAGTACTTAAAGAATCAGTAACACCAAAAAATTGAAATTCCCATTGTATGGATAGGCATAGAAGGTATTCAAATACAGCTCTTGTAAAAAATTCATGATTTAAACTGCAAAGATACATATTATTGCTGTCTGTTTTTGTCTTTACTGAAAGCAGCCATGTTGTTAAACAGACCTCCCCCAGTTTCATTGTTTTCTATGGTGTTTTATTATAAAATACAGATACAGGAAGAATGCCCTGAAGCCCTATTTTAAAGCTAAATAGTTAACTATTTAACTTTATAGGCACAATTTAACATTTTTGGAAGCACAGATTGAATCTATGATAGCAAAAAATGCATTTGAGCCATTTTAATTTTTTTGGCGCTACTGTTTGGTTAAAAAAGGCTAAATTACAAATATAAATACTTACCGTATATACAGTTTTTGGGCCAACAATTATGAAATTTGCTATGACGCATGGATAAGTCAAGAGTAAAACTTGGGGTTTTGCTAGCATAACATATTAAAGAATTGTCAGAAAAATACAAGATAACAATAAGTTTTTATTTATTTCTGTCAGCTACAGTTTAGTGTGAATTCTCCTTTAAGGGGCAGTCTGATTGCATGTGCTTTCTGTTTGCTCCAGTCTGGCCACAGTCCCTTTGCTGTTGTGAGAGTCTGCAATGGGTGGATGCTGTTAACAAGCTTGCCCCACTATCCCATAGCCCCCCCTGGTGAATTATTCAGCACTCTTGTATGTGTGTGTGTGCTGTAATTACTTGCAGATTCGGGTCAGTGCCTCTCCTGCTGTGCTTTTTTTTGTGTCGTGGCTCCAAGCAGCTCTCTCTAGCCAGCTCTGTTGATCGTTTTCTTTTTTATTTTGCTTTCAAAACTAACCTGACTCGTATATAAGTCGACTGTACTCTTTTAAATGACTTTTTTTACTAAAATTTCTCGACTTATACACGAGTATATGTGGTAGTTAAACACTATATAAGGCGAAATTTATTAAACTCGGAAAAGCCTGTTTTGACTTTCCTTAGTTTAATCGGGTAAACACCCGGAAGTTTCTCACAGTAAGTATCTTGAGATCTGTTGCGATAGATACTTACTGAGAGAAACTTTTTCTATTAAATATTTCCATGGAAAGGTAACTATGCTGCACTAATGTAAAGTATGGCTACACTAATGTAAAGTATGGCTACACCAATGTAAAGTATGACTACACTAATGTAAAGCCATGCTATACTAATTTAAAGCCATACTACCCTAATGTAAAGTATGGCTACCCTTTCCATGGATATATTCAATACAAAAAGTTTATCTCAGTAAGTATCAATCAAAACAAATCTCACGATACTTACCGCAAGAAACTTCTGGGGGTTCGCCCGATTAATAAACTTGGAAAAGTGAAAACGAGCTTTTTCCAAGTTTAATAAATTTCACCCATAATATAACTCATGTTTTATTGGGGTGGGTGTTAAATGCTGACGAACAACTTTTATAGTTTAAAAACAGGACAGAAAGGGAGAAAGGGAAAGGGAAGTAAATAACACTTCTACTGTAATTGTCATTGTTTGGAAAATATATAACTGTACCACATATCAACCTTGGCCTAGACAGTACCCTCTATGGAGACCGTGGGACTCTTTAGTAATAGGATGCACAGATGTTTATATTGTATGTTTTATACCACAGTGCAGGTTGCAATGATTATACCAATCTTTAAATGTTACTAAAACCCAAGGGGATTTTCAGCAGGGTCGATGGCCCAGCTTGACGCGGCTTTGGGTCATGTGACTGTGGTGCTCGCACTAGGAAATTTTTTTGTTTTTCCTGGAGGGGTGGGGGCTCCAAAATATTTAGAAAAACACCATTGACTAAAACTATGGCCCAGGTGAAGAATTCTTCACCAGGAGATACTAAAAATAACTACCAGTTGATACTAAAAAATAAAATCTACTGCAAAATTAGCTTTTTAGGATCAATAATGCAATCTACAAAAAAAAATTGTTTTCAACTTTACGTCCCCTTTAAATAGTTTCCATCCTTAACGATCATTGTAAGAGACCGTTAGCCAATCATTGCTGAATTAATCTTTACTGTTACATCACTCGATCATGCTGTCAATGTTGTTAATATCAGATCTTACATCAAGGTGAATTTATTCTCATGGAAAACCTTATTTCAATGTCCAGACTATTAAAGTACTTAGTTAAAAGCCAGCAATGTAATTAGATATGCATGAATGGATCGCGAGAATCATTTAACTGATATTCAAGCTTGCAGTTCTCCCTTGAAACAATCCGATACTTAGAAAAATCAAATCAAATCACTTCCCTTATATCCCACGGATATATTATCCTCCTTTGATGTGTGTTAACGTTTTATGTGTCTACTTATATTGTTAAATCTCAGCTGACAAGGTCAGCAGGTAGCATAACTTCATTTCATTTATTTTACAACAGAAGAATACTTCCCATCATGCAGATCAATGCGAACAAAAGGGAACAGCCGCTAGGAATTCTGTCATCTCTGATATTAATATTAATGGTAGAAAGCGAAGATCAAAGATTTTGAAGAACTTCAGGTCGGTCTCTCTAGGGTATAAATGATCAAATTAGTCAAAATCAATCCCCAGCTAAAGTACAAATTGAAAAGTGAGAGAAGCCACACCTTTCGCCAAGCTCCCTACCTCTATTTAGAAACCACTACCTTACTAAAAAAAGATGCTGTGAAAGACTCGGGAGGCTGTTTCGGAAAGATAAGGCTAAACCGCTCGCTATCTCCAGCCTCTGAGAGCAGCGCACACACACATGAAATACACAATGATGATACAAATAAGCTTTGACTGTCTCGAAAAAGACAGCTCATTTTTCATACTTGAGTAATTTATGTAAACATAGTCCGTTTTCTAAAGAAGCTCTTGTTTGCCATTGTTGTATGCAATCCACATATTTTATAAAATAAATTCTATTCCAGCAGCAAGGCACAAGCCTTCAGTATGACTGCATTTAAATAGATGTTGCTTTATTTGAAGTTAGGAATGTAAGTAATACTATAAAAAAGCAAAGGTATTGTTTTTAAAAAAAAAAATATATATATATATGCCGGTAGCTAATTCTGAATGTTGAATGAGTAGGGGATAGCTTGCTTTTCTTTTTAATATTTTTGGGTTACATGGTTCCCCTTATTGTAAATGATTTGTAAACCCGAAAAGATTAAGCAACCCATGAACAATTCTATTGAAATTGAATTTCAATACTGAAATAAAAGACAAGACTTTACTAATGGTAAAATATACTGGAACATCATCAGAGGGGCTTATTCATCAAAGTGAGAATTCGACTGTCTAAGTCAGTGGTGGCAAACCTTTTTTGGCACGGAGTGCCGAAAAGGTGACCTCATTCACCAGTGCTGTCCCGAGAAGTGCCGGCGCTGATGAGTGATGTCATCATGCCTGTGTCGGGGAAGAAGAGCTCCCCTGCGAGCGAGTGCTTCTTCAGTGCAGGCCACAGATCTGGCCTGAAACTGTTGGATCGGGTACTCAGCCTGTACTGAAGGTAGCTTTGGTGATGGCTCATGTGCCAACAGAGAGGACTCTGTGTGCCCGCTTTGGCACACATGCCATTGCTTCGCCATCACTGGTCTAAGTGAATTGTTGTCGCTTCGTGAATTACCTATGCCCGTGCATGTGAAATGATGCGAAGAGCTTTGTAAGTTCACTGCCATTTTAAGCATCTGAATTGGACGTGAAATCGCAGGGTTTGCTGAATATGCAAAGATTGGGAAGTGGCAAATGAATTCTGACCTTTACAAAATGGGGGTTATGTAAAGTCCAAATTGTCATGTAAAGGTGTGAATTCGCCAGCTAACGACAGTTACACACTACCCAATAGATGGCTACTGTTGAAATATATTAAAATGACCCACTCGAATGGCTAATGCAGAATTAATTGATTAAAATAGCATTAAAGTTCTAAACAGGAAAGAGGAAGCTGAGTGGTGATACAGGTGGGGCAGTTATACCCTACCAGAATGGCAGTTGGCCTATTTTCACTTATCATTTGCCTTCAAGCATGATGGGATCTAATTGTGTAGTGTCACTTACTGAACTCCAATGTGCACCTCTAAGCTTGAGAAGATCTGTAGTACATAGTGGCTTATTGTATCCAGGTCTCAAAAGTTAAGCTTGGTTGAATGGATAGACATGCTGTAAAGCAGCTTACGGGCTCAGTTGGTTAACACAGCTGCAATGGAGTGCTGGAGACTGTCTAACGCGGCTCTGGTATTCCTGAATAAAAATGTGTGGGAAAGTTAAATTAGTTTGTAACCTCTGCAGGAGCAGGGTTGTCATCTTACTATAAATATCATAAATATATCATTTGGCATAACCACTACTGATATCTTCAACTTTCTTGTCAAAATTATTTGGGGGGTATTTGTAAAAGTCAAGTCTACCTGTTGGATTTGTTTCACCACTATTCGCTGAGTTATCCATGTTATTTTTTTTGCTGGCTACATTTTTCCATTCGCCTAATTTACATAGGGGTTGAATAAAATTTACCGATTTTTTAATTCACTAGCAGAAAACTAGTTACATTTTCATTCGACTTTTATAAATATCCCCCAAATATTTGTCTCCCCTGAAAACTGTGCAGAAATGATAGTTATTAACAGACTGTAAACATGGAACAAGGAACGCTCTTGGTTAAGAAAGGTTTTCACTGCATAAAATATGCCAATACCCAATGACTTCTATACAGTTCATTAAAATACAAAGAAATAGTAGCACTTTAGAGAAATGTGATGCATTAATTAATTAATTAATTAGAGTGATTACTCTAAAATGTAAAAATATGACAGTGATCCTTCCGGATGTTATAAAAAAACAGAAAACCTTGGATTTTAAAAGAGTTGAAGGCCTATACTGACATCACTGAGGACAACGGGAAAGATAGGGTAATCTATAAATTTAAGAGTTCATGCCAGAGTTGCTGGTTCTTTTCTGAAAAACCACTGTGTAAACGTAAAAAGTTAAAGGGTAAGAAACCTAAAGTCACTGGCTGGCCCCATGCTACACTTAAACAAAGAACATAGTATCACCACTACAGGGATTTAGGAGAGCCCCTTCCCTGTGCATGGGTAAGTCATGCTGAGCCATTTGGCTTATCTTAGACATCTATTCCAGATAAGAGGGCTGAGGGGTGGTCCTAAGCCCCTTGCTCTCGTAGATACCAGAGTTCTCTGTTTTACTGTGAAACAGAGATCTCTAGGCAGGCTAAAAGTATGCCAACTTGCTCACTGGGTGAGCATTTCAGATAGTAAAAAGCTGTCTGGCATTTAGCAAAATACAACAAGCCATTTATAGGGCATGCACCTTGTTACTTTGCCAGGTGACCAGTTACAGCCAGCCACAAACTAGTAACAAAGCCAAATATTTAAACCATCTGCTAAAGAAGATCCTCAGTGGAACTGGTAGGGTGTTCCATTTGTTATTCTCTTGTTCCTCCTTGTTTCTGGAATATATAGCTCACATTAGGAAGTGATAGGCAGGAAAGGAGAATTAGTTGACCAATGGTGCACTTAGCGCATGGACTGGTGTAGGGAATAGAATAGTAGATCTTGTTATTCCCTTGAGTCCAGCTGTTGAAATTGTGCTTCAGGGCTTGGAATCATTTGACTCCTACTGTGTGGAAGCTATAAAATGTTGAATAATGTAACAGTGGTGGTGTGAGTGATGTGTATGATGTAACCAAGCTAGTGCATATACAAGTACTTTATTTAGCTGGAAAATTGCTTCCTGTGAGCAGCACAAACCCTAAATTTAACAATGAATTGGAGAACTCGAGTGTCATCAAATCCAGAGGCTTAGGACTCCCCCCTCTTTGTTGTCCTGGGTGCAGCTCAGTTTATAAAATTTGTAAGCCACAATGATAGATGCAGATGTGAGAGGTGCCCAGGCAAAGAATGGTTCAATAAACCATATGTACATATACATTATTTCTAGCCTAATTTTTTTCTCATACTTTAGTTACCCTTTAATAACCTCCCTTAAGATATTTACCATCAATGATGTCTACATTCTTAGATAATCTTTTCTGGAGAAATGACATACATAATGGGTTAAAGGGCTTTAATTTGTTATGCAAATAAAAATGTGAGTCCATATGAAATGAAGAAATCTTCATAGATGGGTGTAATAAATAATGGCACTTTCCTGTGCCTAATGATGTGTGTATAGTTCAACAATGTGATTAAGGCCTCTTCACTTATTCACCCAGACTGCATATAAAATTTGAGATGCTATTATTCTCAAATTATCATTGTTATTTACATTTTGAAGTGCTCTTGTGACTTAAAATATGCAGAAAATTAAAGATGGAATGTTTGAATAGATAACACAGCAATTAGTAGTAATGAGCTTAGCCGGTGGGACTCTCCAGTTACACTACAAAAAGATGAGTATAGTCAACTTCTCAGTAGGATCTGCAAGACCAGAGCCTGTAATAATGATAATGTATGTGAGGTTTATCTCAAAAGTAACTGCTCTTGGAGCCCCTAAATCCCTTCCCCAGGCCCATGTCCCAAGTAATAGGAGGGAAAGACAAAAAATGTTGCACCAGGTATTTCCTTCTATTTGAAATTTAAATACAAATGTATCAGCTGAACAAGGATATTTACATAGTTCGGCAGATTCAACTTCAAGGCAACACAGTATGAATCCAAGCAAGATTCTTGTCAGGAAATGTATTTAGATTTTTGGTCCCCTACTCACCAGATACCTCTTTGCTTGATGAGTAAAATATAAAGCCTATTTTCTCACTGATTTGTTATTTTTGAAATAAGGAATTAAAAGTGACCCTGTATATTTTCCGAAGTCACACCAAAAGACTCCAATCTATTATGGGTCTAGGTTTACTAGTGTGCTGGATACTCAGAATAGGGACTGAATCTGATAAGGTATAGTGTAGTAAGATAGATTGCTTCAGACAGGTAAAGCCCATCAGACTGTGTAATGCCCCTGAGAGATGCTGGGTGCCTAGCTAAGATATCCCTGCAGTAAAGGTGAGGAGCACTGGGACATTGGAGAAACTATCGAAAGTGTCATGTATGGGTATCTATTATCTATGTCATTGTACTATACATTTTACCATATTAAATTATTTAAATCAACTATTCTTTGATTTTGATCAAAGAACCAATGGCACAGAGATTATTTGTATAAATTATAAATTTACCGCACACTATTTCTCTAGTACTTGTAGCTTAAACCCCTCCAAACATAAGGAGGGCCTGACCTTATGGATTAATATCTGCTAGCCTATGCATGGAAACTGTGGAAGGATTAGAACCCCTGTTTGAAATAGCGTTACCCAACTCTTTCTCATGATCATGAATCATCCCAAACTTGTCCTTATGTAAACTAGGCCACCTGATTTGCACTGATACCACACTCCAGATCCCTCTGAAAAGTTTTTAATGAGACTTACCAGGTTTTGTCAGGAGATGGCAGGAGAGTTCCCAAATAAGCAAACTACTGCAACAGTAAAGCTACCAAAAGGCCACCCAATGCCGAGTAATTAATGGGGCCTATTCATCAAAGTGAAAAAATAGCAGTGAAGCCATAATACAAAACTGCGCAAAACAATAAGTGTAGTTAATAAAATAAGTCTTAAGCACATGATTTACAAGAGTGTATGACACACATGGGTTTTGTTACAGCACTACAAACGGGATTTTTTCCTTTGGCACATTGCACGGTGTGTTTTTAATTGTTTGGATGTTTGGGTCTATTTCTATTAACATTTTTGTTATAAAGTTTAATGCACTATTAGTGCTTTTTGTTTGCGTCCCCTTACAGATAGTTCCGATTTGGACTACATTTTTTCTATTCATCAAAGTGCCAATTTGACAGCAGTAGTGAATTCACATTACTTTGTGTACCTTTGCTCTGGCATATGTGAATTTACTACTTCTTATTCATAAATGTATCAGTTGTAGACGGGTAGGGTAAAATCATTTAAAGTGTGAACATTCTTGTGGATGAATTTGCCAAAAATACAGGGGGTTATTCACTAAAGTCCAAATTGTTGCGTATACGTGCGAATTCGCCAGATAAAGACAGTTGCAATAGGCTGCAACTGTCTCAGTCGCATCTTTATAATGAGAATATTGTCGCAGTCGCAACTGTATTAGGAGAAAATTGTTGCGACTTTACAATGGGGAAATTGTGGCAGATTTGCTATGGGAATCCGCTGTTTGCGAATTCGACAGTCAAATTCGCACATTAGTGAATAACCCCCACAATCTTTGCTGATTTTGCTTAAAGGATATTATTTATGCATCATTTTGTGGCCTTTCACCATGCATAGAGTGGGAATTTATCATGTTTCAAGGTGACAATTCAGCAATGCATACATGAGATGTAATACGTTAGAATTTATGCCCAGAACCTGGGAATTTAGATGTTAAGAACCATTTATTTATCCACTATACTGAACTACACCACCACCACCCATGTATTTTAGTAGTGATGGAATGTGCTAATATTGCTGATATCACAAAGATAACCAGTGATTTTCTTCTGCTTTCCACATAGTGCTTTGTATATATCATTTTGTATGTAAGTGTTTACTTATATTTTATCGCTTGTGTTTTTTAAGTTTTGTTTGTGTCAACGTGTAATAATATTCAGGTACTTTGGTAAAGAACCTCATTATCGGGCTTTGTTTATAGGAAAACTATGTCTAATAGTTAATTAAAATCATTCATTTCCAATAAATACTCTCTCCTTTAAAATAGTCAGATGAAGTCAATTTTTCAAGAAAATATTCATGAAAGTAAGATCATTTTTAAATGAATTCAGCCAACTGCTGTTTGAAGCGACATTAGCTGTACTGCCAGAACAGGAGGTAAAATGTTTTCATAAATATGCAAATGTCTCTTACGGTGGTACCCAAATGTATCCAGCTATTCTGCAATATGTCACTCTTAAAGTATGTAATAACGGGCTAACGTGCATATCAAATACTGTTTGAGAGATGTGGCAAACAGTACTTGTGTAAAGCAATGTTACGATAAGGTACAAAGAAATCACTAGCCAATGGCATAACTTTTGAGAACCGGGGCCCCGGTGCACAATCTGCCCATTACCAGGTCATTACCGGGACCTGATCCCCCCAGCAGTGCTGTCACCTCCCATGCACACCCCCCCAACAAATTATAAACATTTGCTGGAAACTGATGGAGGGGTGTACCAGTGAGGTGCTGCAGGACAGCAAAGTGGTCATAAGGGTGGCAGCCGGGCCCCCTAGGTAATTGGGAACCCACTGCGACCCCTTGTCACTGGTTGATGATGTCTCAGAGTGCATAGACATGATGCCACTAGTTGTGCCTATTCTAACTTTCTAACCTTGAAGAGTGCAAAAGAGGACTGTGTCTTTCATCTATTCTAGAAATCATGTAGATATAGGGCATTATCTACAAGAATCCCAGATTTTGCAGGGCAGTCCTATTTTTCAGGCCTATCCCATGGCCCTGGGTCACCTGCTAGATGTTCTTATCCCCCTCACTGCTCTCTTCTCCTGGTTCTTGCTGGTTGGCCTTATCACCGGCACAGAACCAACCACAATAGAGTGGTCAATGCACCACTGACACACTACCAATCAAAAAACAGGAGACAATAATGTCACCTCCAGGGGAGATAGTGCTGTCCATCCGTCCCCTTCTGGAGAATTGGGAAGTATCAACAGGCAATTTTAAAAATGTTCAAGTATGTCAGAGAAGGAGTCCAATATGTATATGGTCCCAGAGGGTCAGCTGATTTTATAACCGCAGTCCTAGGCATAGAACAGATATTATATATTTTGAATAAACTTTTATATAAAGTGTCTGAGTTACTATGTGTACATGTATGTTTAGGTCTACTTTTGATCTTTTGTTTCTGAATACAGAAACATTTGTCTACTTTTTAAGTATTATGTTAACAATAAAAGTGACCTTTTGGTATGTTTTAGACTGTAATTTTCTATACAACAGACCTGGACATTGTATAGCCTGTGGGCCACATCCGGCCCTCCAACCATCTCCAAACGGCCTGTCCGAGCATGCAAAAACAGGGGGCGTGGCCAGCCACCATAGGTGCCGGCAAGCTAGGCACACCACCTCTAAAGGCCTCTAAAACCACCCAAACTTTTCACGCGGCCCCATGAGAAAAATAATTGCCCACCCCTGCTATAGAACATCAATCAGTGGAATTCTATCATTCATAGAAACAATTCTAAACTGTACAATGGTAACATTTAAAGCAACTGAAAACTGAACAAGTATATTAAAAAATGACGTATGGCGCACAGATACATCCGCTCCTATTAAAATAAGAATAAAACTTCAATTTCAATCAGCTGGAGTAATTATTTTGACTAAGAACCGTTCTGTATTTGTACACATAGAAATGCCCTTAGGGAAATTAAATAATTGTTTAAGAATTATAAAATGTCAAGTTTTTCATAAGGCAACGTAAAACATAAAAGAAATCCAAGAAGCAATCAGAAAATCAATACATTATACAGTGACTCCTGTGATCCAATATACATTTATATTTTAAGCTCCTGGTAACTATTTCCCACACATAACCCAAGAGTACTAGTAGGAATATTTAACGTAATGGTGGGGGTGGAGGCTTATAGTGAAAGTTGGAGTTCTTAGAAAACACTAAGACAAGTTAAAGAAACCAAAAGAGAATCCCATACACTTGTCTTTTATAATTTTTAACACCTGCTTTTAATACACTCTGTGTGAGTTTTAAAAGTTGTTAAAATAAATAATTTTTTACCACATCATCTGGGATCTTCTTGCTTGAAAGGGCAAATAACAGAGGGATCACAAAGTTAAAGAATAACTTACAGGCGCATGATCTAGCAACATCTGGTAAGTGCAACCCACATAGGGGGTGTGACTTCACCCCAGCACAGCACAGCATCTGTGAAGCACGCTGCACCTGCTTAATGGATAAGAGTTAAAAGCACTTCAGCACTGTCATCCCTCTCCATAAAGAAGCCATATCACGGCAACACCTCCAGTGTCTGTTTACCATACAGCACTTATAGTTCACATTGTGAATGCATTAACTGTATCACACTAGGGGTATCCACCCCTCTTTAATTATATTTTCCAGCGCTACCACTCACCATAAGTGTATGGGATTCTCTTCGTATCTACATTATCAAAAGTGCAGAAGCAGGCACTTTCGTGTGGTTTGAGCGCAGGACCTTAAAAAGTGACTTTGGACATTATATACAAGTAATCATAGGCGCTTCACAAAAGCATTGAAAATATTCCATATTGTTCATTGCATTGTTGTTTGGTTTAAAGAAACCAAAGCATTTGTATTGGCATCGCGGATACAACAGTGCTGTCTTTCAAGCCGAGTTCCTGATTTTTATTATTTTAACTTTCTTCCTTGTGACTGCCGCCATCTTGTATCTGTTATGTAAACAAAAATCCATTTAACACAGAAGAAAAGAGTAAGCGCTCTTATAAAGTGCGCACCAATACATTTTTATTACAATTTTAAAGTAGTGAGAAACACACAAAAAAGGGGGGTTAAAAAACAGTTAAAACATCAGTAAAATGAGTGAAGTGCCATTTAGATTATAAACTGCTAGATGCTGTGATCATAACACCTGAGTAAAGCATAAGTAACAAAAAGTATAGTTTAGGTATAAATACCGTCATCATGATGACCGCGAGAAGAAGCAGAGGATCGGCGAAACGCGTTCGGTCTGCCTTGTCAAAGTGCCCTACTGCTCCTCCATTACCCTGGAAGCCACAGCGCCCCAAATCGATTTTTGTTATACTCAGCTGCTCTAGGAGGAATCTTTTGACTATCTGACACATACCGACTGACGGTATTTATACCTAAACTATACTTTTTGTTACTTATGCTTTACTCAGGTGTTATGATTACAGCATATAGCAGTTTATAATCTAAATAGCAGTACACCTACTCAAACTTTCTCCTTCAACACACTCTGTTGCTTAGTCAATAGTCAAAGTACCTGTACATCTGATGCAAAGTGCTCCATAAAATCGTGGCTAGCGCAGTCACTTCGCTTAAATTAATCAATAAGCGAACATCGGGAAGTGGTGAATCGATGCAACTATTTGGCCTTTAGTCAATAACCCCCAAAGGGTTGAAGAACTGCAAAAAAAATAAAAAATTAAAAAATGAAGTACGAGTGCGAATTACACCAGAATTTCACTATCTATGAAATTGTTAAAAATGTTTTCAAATAACCCCTTTAAGAGATCAGACTCAGAAATTTGTTTTGGAGAGGATTAGTCTACGTGGAAATCTGAATGGTTTTATAAAAGACAAATCTTGTCAAACAAATTGAAATGTTGGACAGGGCGTTCCTGTCCCATTAAATCGCATCTGTTAAAACTTGCTAAGGCTTTTGATGCAGTACCAAATACAATATAAAAAAAACCCAGCAAACTGCAATGCAACAACTAAACCAGCAACAAACCAGCTAAAACAGCCACACCAGTAATGAAGACAAGACTTCTACCTCATAAACCACCCTATGCAGGGGAGTAACAATCTTGTGCCACAGGATGGGGCCCGTGTTGCTACATATTTGGCTTTTTGTATACTTTGTTTGCTGGTCACTTGGCTTTTTAGTTGATGGATACTGGTTTTAGGTTTTAACAGGTGCACTGCTGGTCCTTAACATTGTAACACTCTGCCCTTTAACATGATTTGGGAGACTTTAATTTGATTGTTGCAGGTCACTTGGTCACTTTCCTTACACAGAATTTGCAATTGATTTGTACATAATGGTTACAAATTTTTTGGCTTTACAGGGAGGGTAAGAAATCAATGAAATTAGTAATTGTGGAATTATGGCATTTTTATTATACTATATACGTATACTGTATATACAGTATATATAGCTACTGAGGTAGTGTACTGTTATAGAATTAAAAGGATTTTTTCCCCTCTGGTTGAATAGTTTTTATAGACTGTATTTTTCTACCCCTATACAGAATTATAGTCATATCTATTCTGCTGACTTTTCCTAAAATGGTACTCTCCTTGTGGACCGGTGTTAAACCGAGCATAGAAAATCAGCTCAGTTTAATGTTGTGTTAAAAAAGATTTTGGTCTCCAGGGCTGTCACTATCCTAATCATATATAATCATACTTTATTTCATTTTTATGACACTTAGCCCAGCGCAGGCATGTTAATACTTTTGTTTTCTAATTAAAAGTCTTTTTTTTTTAAAAAAAAAAGACAGAATAAAGCGTAAGAAAGGCATCCTACGTTCCATCATACAAGCCGGCCTTTAACCGAATGAGCAATATGGAAAGGATTTATCATACTGTAAAGAGGAATGATATTGTATTTTTAATTGGCTGAGCCAGGTTCTTGTGTCCGCTATATAATGGATTGACAGAGGATACATATTTTCTGAACCTATTTTCCATGTCATTAAAGCCTAGAGCTTGATGTTAAATTGACATCATAGCAGCATATTTTATTTCTGAAGGAAAGCGAGAGTCCTGATTGGCTGACGAGTTTATAAGCTCCAGCGGATAATTCCACACAGTCAATGCTAATCACATTTGCATATCCAGGCAATAGAAAAACAGCTTTGAAGGCATTATGACACACAAAAAACAGCTGCGTTCCATTCAAACAATTGAACATACAGTTTAAAGATCTGAACAAACTGTTTAACTGTCTATAAACACATTCATATTTGGTCACAATGCAGATGTTAAAAGGCACATTTTTTTATGTTCCAGTCGTAGTAAGGACAACAAACAATTTTTGAGGCTATGCTTTATAGATACGCACCTCATTTACATAACACAGTGGAATTACATCAAATGGGTATTTATTAAGCAAACATTTTTTTTTCTTCCCCTTTTAACCTGCTCTTAGTGAAAACATACAGGATATAAATAGCTTAATATCACACTTTGGAGTTTTTGAAAGCACAGATTATATATGCGGTAATTATAAATGTATTTAAAGCAGTTTCATTTCTTGGGGCGAAATTTATTAAAGGCGGATTTTTTCCGCCCGATCGCAATTTTTACCGTACGTGCGGTATTTTTACCGCATGTTCGGAATTGCGATCGATTTGCGATCGGAATTGCAATAGATTTGTGATCGCACGTTCGGAATTGCGATCAATTTGCGATCGCACGTTCGGAATTGCGATCGATTTGCGATCGCAAATCTATCGAAATTCCACACGTGCGAACGGAAATTAACTTCAGGCGATCGTTTCGCCCTTAGTAAATTTCGCCCCTTGGTGTTGCTCTTTGAACTTATTGACTGGTTGCTAGGTTAATGCACCATAGAAACCAGAGGACTATGTAAATGTATACGTCAACCATGAAATGAAAACATGGGCAAAAAGGTAAATAATTGAAAAAAACTGCAAAAAACATAATATAACCACTATTTACAACAAATGAAATACAAATTACTTTGTGAACAAGTCCTTTAAACCTGTTGCACTGTGTAGTTGCCTGTTGCATTGAAATAATTACTAATTCAATCATTTGCATAGTGAAGGAGTTAGGTGCGGATCTCTGCTGGAATTGTATATTACCAGCAAATATCTTTGGGGATGGTCAAGAATGTGCAGTGCCCTTGTCCCCTCTTTGTTGCTTTATATTCATTTAAAATTCTTTTGAACACATGAAACACATTAAGCAGAAACAAGAGCTCAGCATCAGTTACCCAGTTAATTAAAATGTTCCCCAGTGGCCCAGTTAAAGCTCACCATCAATGCCTTATTCGATGCAGGGTCCCCACCATAAATGCCACTTTTAATATTGCCAACTATGACCTAGTTTATATAAAGACAATATCCAGGTTTGATAAAGAGCACCGACTGTGGGTTAAGGTGTGAATTCGACTGTCGAATTCTCAAACAGCGGATTCCCATAGCAAATCAGCGACAATTTCCCCATTGTAAAATAGCGACAGTTTTTTAATGTTAAGATGGCGACAATTTTCCCATAATAAAGTCGCAACTGCGCTAATATTCTCATTATAGAGACGTGACTGAGACAGTAGCAGCCTATTGCGACTGTCTTTATCTGGTGAATTCACACCTATACTCAACACTTTGGACATTAGTGAATAACCCCTGTATCTCAAAATATGCTGTGAAATAAACTGCATTGCCATTAATCAATTGCTCCAGATTACCCAGTGTCTTGCGTTCACTATTAGGACCTTATTGACTAATGTCTGAAATCACCTGTCAAACTTACTTTGCTACAATTCAAGTTGCATCACCAAAATAGTTGCAAATTCACTTCTCCTTATTAAAGAAGATAAGGATAGAGTTGTCAAACGAGGAGACTGCTATGGATGCAGTAGCGTACATAGTGTGATGAGTAGATGTGACGAAGTCAGTCGAATAGAAGTAGGATGGGAAGTCATGTGGAATGATGTGAATTTCTCCAGTGAAGTGCAGTGACATCATCTTCACGACATTCCTCTAACTGTATAAAAGTGAATAATACATCCCTTTCTATATCATCTTGTCCCTGGTTCAACCTTAGTTGTAAACAAAATTTAGTTGCAGTCGCCATTGCTACTTTTGAAGAAATAGTTGTCTTGTGCCACACTGGAGCCCTGCCATCAACTATCCAATTCACCACTCTAATATGAATGTAAATGTATGTATGTATAATTTTATTTATAAAGTGCCACAAATTTATGCAGCGCTGTACAATTCAGCATACTGGTTCAATAGAGACATGGGAAAAGTGCATTAAACAATACAAGTAAAATATCACATGGGTACTTCATTTTTTGTGTTAGGTTGCGGTTGATATAGGAGGTTGGTGGTCCCTGCCCCATAGAACTTACAAATGCACATAAATGTGACCTACATGAACACATAGATAAATGTAACCATTGTAATCCCTGGAGATAGCCACATTATGTTTGAAATGTGTCAAACGGTGAATACTCACAAATGATATATCATAAAAACTTATTTAAATTAAACATACTGGTAAAAAAATAAAGCACGTAATTAAGTGCACATGTGCACAGAAACATACAGGAGCGTTAACTACATGGTCAGACTGGATGACTAGAGCACCAGAGGATCCACCGTTGAGCCCCAGTAGTGGTGGATCCAGGCATGAACCCGGAAGCAGAGAGGGACTTGACACGGTAAATAAAGCCCGGCTAAACAATGTTTTGTCTAAATAATTTATTATCCTAGTCATTTTGTTTTGTGATAAAATTGAAGCATTTTTGAGTATGAGGAAGGCCCTTGGGAAGAGTTTCTCTGCTGGACCTCAGTCTGATGCTGCAAACTGTTTGCAGTGAGTCTTCTATTGGTACTGGTACCAGTACGAGTACAAGGGTTCGGTACTGCATTGGAGGGGTCTGTATCCTATCAGCATGCTATTTGCAATATACGTATGTATAACACTATAGTTAATATGCTGCCATTAACTCTGTATTAGCATTTCATACCAGGCTAGCATCAACACAGATCTTCAGGGGGTGGGCCTCACTTATTAGACTGAGGGGTACACATGCAGCAACACGGTATTTGATTTTTGTGCGGTGCACTTATCCAATTAATTAAATAACAAGATGTCAGGGGTTCTTGCACTTTAAACAGACACACAACATTTATTGCACAGAAATGA
This sequence comes from Pipa parva, assembly GCA_019650415.1. Classification (NCBI taxonomy): domain Eukaryota; kingdom Metazoa; phylum Chordata; class Amphibia; order Anura; family Pipidae; genus Pipa; species Pipa parva. The sequence continues at coordinate 25,137 of WMED01000712.1, forward strand.
ATTAAAGGCAAAGTACAGAGTAGGATATTCTGTAACTGTTACAATTAGATCTTAGGCATCACACTTAAAGATGGAAAATAAATGATTACATTGTTACCCCCCAGATGAACAACAGCTAATTCATCATGTGAGTCATAGGGAGAATTCTGGTAGCTCCATTCACTGGATGGACCTCTCAGAGTAGTCTTCTCCTTTAAATCTAATACTTGGTCCCTGAGCCTACCACTGCTAATCCTTAAGATGGATACACCAGGTCCCTAGGCCTACTACAATCCAGTTGTGGTGGTAGGCTACTCAGATAGATAGCTTAGCCTGAATACTCTCACTCTCTGAGGTGAGCTAAAACATAAGAGCTAGTCTGTGCAAGCCGTGTAAAGGAACTTTGTGCAGTACAGTATACAGCAATGCCACACACAGAAAATGCAACCATAACTGTTTTAACAGTTTAACACTTTTATAACCGGTAGTTATGTGTGACCCTCTATAACCTTTATGCCCCCATGATATAGTAGGAGGAAAGGCGTCAGTGGCACAGGATTAGACTTCACAATCCTATCACTATAACAATAACCCCAGGTATCATAGATATTCTAAAGAATAAGAATTGAACCAATCCAAACACAATTTCCCTCCCCCAAAAGTGGGTACCTCTCAGTTCACAAATAATGTCACCACCAAAGTCCCCTACCGTTGGCTGATCCAGCAGAGCCTAAAGACTTACTGGTCAGCAGCCATGAGACCCCCTAACTGTAGGCGATTACAACAGAGCCTGCAAGTCGTGTTGTACCGCGAAAGATATTTACCTAACAATTGGTGCCCACGGCAGAGCCTAAAGTCTTACCAACAGTGTTGTGAGTAAAACAACTGTTTATTTTGTTATGACTTTTTTTCAACATTAAGGGTAATTCAGGAAAGTACGAACTTACCTGGCGATCCTTCGATTCACCTCACTGAGATGGGTATGCGCACCCTTCTCTCCTGCATGCTGTAATGGATACAAAAGTGTGCTGTGGGAGGGGTGGTATATCTCCCCCACGCTTTGTTCATATGGCTGGAACGCCGCCCAGTTTTTGAGATTGGCTCCAGCTGTAGTGTAGCACAGTGGTTAAAAGGAAGGTGGAAAATCCTGTTGGTGGGGTCTGTTTGGACACAAACTTGGGAAGTATTGTGTTGAGGCTGGACTGGAAAGACCCCTGAGACTCTAAGGAGTGGGATACATGGAAAAGAGCAAATTAATTTTGTGAGAAAACCTGAAAAGTGTATGTCATTTGTTTTTTTTGTTTTGTCAAGTCAGGCTGTATTTAAGTTCAAGTTTTCTGTAAATAAAGCCGAAATCTTCAAGAAAGACCCTGGTTGCATTACGTTATTCCACAAGACGACAAAACCATTTGAGTGAAACCCTTACAACGTGGAAATCAGCGAATGCTTTAAAGGTATTCCAGTCTCGTGAGGCGACTCGAGTGGTGGCAAGGTGAGCTGAAGTACCTTTAAAGCATTCGCTGATCTCCACGTGCAGGAGAGCAGGGAGTGCATATCAGTCTCGGCGAGGTGAATCGAAGGATCGCCAGGTAAGTTCGCACTTTCCTGAATTACCCCCTAAATGTTACATGAATTGTGCTTAAAGGAAAACTGTTGCTAACTGACTACTTAAGGTTTTCACTGGCTAAAACATGCTACCTGCTCCCCAATCATTTGACCAGTTACCCACACCACCTGGCTACATATATTTTACAATATATAAATTTTTAGTTAAGGTGTATTTACTGTGCGCTCCAGATACATGGAATAAATGTACATACCCTAATAGTAACCATTAGCTCATACCTAGGGACTGTTCCAGTCTGCATGCCAGAACCATCCCTCAATGCATTGTTGGAATTTTTTCATCCTAGCATTACAAAGGCTTATTTTCCATGCACGATGTGAAAGCCATCCATAAAAAAGCCACAGAAAACAGGGAAACTGCAGTTTAGGGCAGTGCGGTGGCTCAGTGATTAGCACTGCTGCCTTGCAATGCTGGGTTCTGGGTTCAGTTCATTTCTGGGTTTCATCTGCATGGAGTCTGTATGTTCTACCTGCACTTATGTGTGTGACTGAATAGGGAAACTAGATTGTAAGCTCCATGGGGTAGGGACTGAAGTGAATGGAGATTCTCTATAAAGTGCTGCGTAATATATCAGCGCTATATTAATACAATACAATACAAAAAAGAAAGTAAACATGCAGGATGGCTGCAGATTTTAGGAATAGCGGATAAAAGAAAGGATATTTCTGGGCCTTTAACAAGTAGAGCACAAAGTAGTGAAGCGTGTATTTTCAGCTGTGCCTGTTGATTTATTTGTGTTAGATTTGAAGCATCTTGGCAGCAAGTCTGGTAATAGGTTTCGGAATTACTAGATCAGAAAAGAGCCCGATATTTTACCTCAATGGACATTTCTGCTTGTCTAGACAACCTTGAACATTGCCACATTCATTAAATTTACACTGGCCAAGAACCAATAGAGGGCAGCACTAGCACACAAGACAAGATGCGCGGCTCTATCATGTCGCTAGAAGGACGCAAATCAGTTAGTGGGGAAATGCAGATTCGGTCTCTGTTAATAGTCATCTTCCTTTAATAACATTTTTTTTTATTTTGGCAAGGTGCTGTTTTATTCAGCGATCAAATTATTATTTATTGTTAATAGTTGTTAGAATCCTCTGGAGTTGAATCCCTGATAATGAGGGATTTATTCAATAAGAAACAACATACCTTCTAAATATAAACTGTCCCAATTTTAAATTATTGTTATAGATCCTCTAATTATGTTCTCTTCTATTGGAAATATATTGTTAGTAGACAAAAGAGGGTCTGGGGGCATCAAGCTGCCGATTTGATCCAGTGCAGTAACCCAGAGCATATTGGAAAGTAGTACACAAAAATTTCATAAAAATTTATACTGGAATCCAAATAGTAATTTGCACTTAAAGCACCTTGAAACTTATACAATAAGTTATCTTCAGTTATCTCAAAATCCGTGTGCTTTGGATATGAACGTTAAAGAAAATTTTCATAGCTGTAAGCTTGTAGTTGAAACGAAAACTTGTGACTTGTGTAGATCTAATGCAGTTTCCTAATGTAAAGCTACTGCGTCTATGGGGGTTATTCACTAAAGTCTGAATTGTGTATACGTAGGTGTGAATTCTCCAGCTATAGACAGTCGCAATAGACTGCTACTGTCGCGTCTTTATAGTGAGATTATTGTTGCGGTCACGACTTTACTATGGAAAATTGTCGCAGTCGCACCTTTAAAATTTGTCACGCTCACGGCTTTACAATGGGAAATTTGTCGTGATCGCGGATTTGCTATGGGAATCCGTTGTTTGAGAATTTGACAGTCGAATTCGCACCTGAGTGAATAACCCCCATTATATCTGTAAGTCCAGCTTGTCTGACCGCTACAGCCACAAGCTACTCACATCTCATTGGAGTAAGTCCCTTACACCGCAGATGTAATAGGCATAGTTAACAAAATGAGAATTGTACTATAAATGTATGCATTTGCCACAATCCCACACTTCGTCAGTTTCACGTATTCAGCATTCAGTTATTTTCTGCGACGTGGTGAAATGTCTCGCATTTTACAGCATTAAAGGAGAACTAAGGGTTTGTTCCTTTTTGGGGGGTGATTCTTAAAATTCACTATTATTTTCACATCACCAGTTAACAGTCACAGGTACAGGGGAACTTCTTAAATGAAAGTTAACTGCTGACCGGTTGCTATGAGTTACTAGACCTCAGAAAATATTTTGAAAAAAAAAAGTTCGTTTTTTTTCAGGGCGACGGGAATGTTTGGAACTGAACAGAAAGAAGTTTGCAATAGGGAGTCTATACAAGACTGAGTAACTGAAGAAATATCCTTTTAATTGCAAAAATTAGGGACAGTTTCTGGATAAGAAGGAAGAGATTTGAAGGCTGAGCCCTGAAATTGACTAACCGATAGGTCTTTTTAGGGCAATAAAATAAAGATTTTTAAGCAGGACAAGCTTGCATTGCAGTGACGGCCACAACCAAGCATCTTTTAGTTGGCTTCCATAGGGAAGTTCAGATTAATATTTTATTTTTGGTAATCTGCTAATCTGTTCAGAAAGGTGGTGAACCCCTTTAGTTTCTTGTATATGTGTGCAGAAATATTTCTATATGTGTGCAGTTCCCGTCTAGCAGGATGGACTACCCAGAGGACTCTCTTGGTCTGATTTTGCTAATTATGGTATATTAAATGCAGGCTTTAGAAAACAGAAAAAAATGCTCTGCAAAAAAACTAAAATGCTGGATTTTACAACATCCAGGTGACTTCAAACATTGGCCATATAAAAAGCACATTACATATGGCCACATGTTAGTTTGTGTTTTTTTGCAATCTAAAGAATATTACAACCTATACCCAAAACCAAATCAAAATCAGACACTTTTTAGAGTTTAAACAGACCTAAAATATGACAATGTAATGAGAGACAAAACCCAAATTCTGAGGTTAAAGCATATTTCTATCAGAAAGATACGGTGATATAAAAGAAAACCCACTGTTTTCAGCAGTGCAGTATGTTGAGCCTATCAGCACAAAGCACCTTTAAATATTAATGATGGTTCCCATTTTAAAAGCACAGTAACAACAAAAAATTAAAATATCTCAAATGCATTAATTGTTACTAATCACTTCAATCCGTGCTTCCAAAATTATAAATTGTGACTTAAAAAGTATTATATCTACCTATTTTAGCTTTAAAAATTATGCTTTTGGGCATTCTTTCTAAATACTGTATGTATTATCTACAGAACCATAGAAAACAATGGGACTGGGTGAGGTCTAATTAACAATATGGCTGCTAACAGTAAAGATAAAATGACAAAATTCATAAAGTCAAAAGTAATAAAATTCATGAATTCATCTTCAAATATAACTTTTTTTTTTAATTTTTTTTACAAGTGTTGTGTCTAAATAACTGCCATGCTAATTCAAATGGGAATTTTAATTTATTTTATTTTTTGGTTACTTTTCCTTTAAGGGAAATTTAAAACAATTTCAACGACCTCCCTTAGTTAATGAATCACTGCTTTGTGTGCCATTTTCTTTACTGTTTCTGAATGCGCTGCTTGAAAATAGCCTGCAATCCGCCTTTCAAATTAGAACCATTTCATAATTTTGTTTCTCAAATTAATTAAACGCTTGATTGCACCATTTAAATAACTCCGTTCTAATGGCATAAAATATGTATTGAAATAATGAAAAATGAAATGAATTAAATGACTGCAGATTCTAAAAATAAAAATGAATGTTCTTTTCCTGTCTTTCTACCACCTCTTCTAAATTTCAGCCATAAAATAGGTTTTATAGGTTTTGAGATCCCTTAAAACTTAGAGCAACCTTGCTTGGGATAGAGATGTCCTTGACCACGGTTATTATCCAAGTTGGTAGCCTGACTACAACGTAGTTCTCCTGAACAACAGACACCAAGCCTAAGGGCATGTTTATGTCCAGATATTATATTTACAACTGCCACACATCTGGCAATATTCCTTGATAATATATCCATTTGGTAAGCCAGATGGTCAGAGATTTACAGCATTATAATCTCGCACTTGCTAAACACACAAACTGTTTAGTGATGTAACAATGTGGTGAAGGGCTTTTAGATTAAACCTGTGTGTGTGGAACTATATAGCATTGCCATTCTGTTATAAAAAAAAAAAAAGGAAATATATTATTATCGCCCTAAATGAAAATATCCACAAAAATAATATTTCCCCCTTTTGCAGTTCAGTTTTCATATAAACAGTGCAAGGGTTTTAAAAACATGCAAAAAAATGTTGCAACTTTCATAACTAACTGTGCTGGTTAGAATGTTCCTTGTACCTTCAGCTGATTGAACAGACAGGCTGTAAAGTCAAATGAGACGCAAAGAATGTTGTTTAGTGGAAACAGATTTGTAGACAGAGTGAATTTAATGGGAAAGTATAACTTTTGGGGCGTGGCTTACTGGCACCGCACAGGAAGAGTCTGTACACAGAATGGGAGGGAGAGCAGAGGCAAGTACTACTGATCCCAAAATCATTTTTACATTTTAATGTTTATGATGGCTTTCGATATGTATACATATCAGATATAAATAATGTTTTTATCCAAACTTTTCATACCCTTTAAATATTTTTTTTTACCTCTGGGGTCTATTGGGAATGAGTCATGACTAGACCAGATATAGTGCCTAGGTATGACATCACGGACTATTCCCATTATGCCAGCTGCAGGCATCTTCATATTAGTGGGGCCTCTGTCATCCATTAGGAAGATAGGGCAGGACAGAGGAGCGTATTGGGAGTTTAGAACTACTCCTGATGCACCCCCTTTGCCACCCCCTCTGACTGTTGAGGGTTATTTATTAACAAGCCAATTTTTCTAGCATAGTGACTTTGCGTCTGCGTTACTTCGATCAGGAAGACACAAATTCACATATCTTTATTCATGATGATAGGCTTGTCGAGCAAGCGGACAGCATCAGATGGGTTCAAATGCATAGTGTGGCATAGTCAGCCAGACAATAGTGGGATGTGGAGTGAGGGGAATTCTGGTGGCATAGTCAGTCAGACAATTGTGGGATGTGGAGTGAGGGGAATTCCGGTGGCATAGTCAGTCAGACAATAGTGGGATGCG
>WMED01000713.1:3704-32058 GCA_019650415.1 Pipa parva
ATGAGCATGCTGATGTCCGCGATGATGGCTTCTTCTATATCGAAAAATCGAGATAAAAAAAACTTGCACAATAACCTCACTAGAACAACTCTCTAAGACCCTAATTCACCATAGTGCGAAGTGAGCCGCGAAGCGTTCGGCTCACTTCGCATATGGTATTATGCGCATGCTTATGTCCTGCACGTGGACATCAGCATGCGCATTAAAGGGATTCCCCTGCCGGCGAAGAGACTCGAGTGCTCTCGCCGGGAGGGGAATCCCTTTAATGCGCTCGCTGATGTCCGTGTGCAGGACATCAGCATACGCATAACACCATGTGTGAAGTGAGCCGAACGCTTCGCGGCTCACTTCGCACTATAGTGAATGAGGGCCTAAATCTTGCGTGATAAACTCGGAAATACGGAGAGAGGTCTTTCCAACTTTATTAAATTTTGCCCATATACATGTACTGATGCTACATCAGCTTTTATCTCAGGATCTTCAGCCCAGAATCATGAGATGAATACTTCCCCCACTGCAGCTCTCTTCCTGGGTATGTATGTGATGTTGACATCACATAGTACCCATCCCCCTCCCGAAGTTTGCCGAACTTAACCAACTTCATATGTGTATCAGAAAAAATACTAAAGCTGCATTGGGGAGGCATTTATCTCATAATTCTGGGCTGTGGATCATGAAATCAAAGCTGATCTAGCAGCAGTACACTTAGGGGGGAATTCACGATAGTCCGAAGTGAGGTGCGGAGTGTTCGCCTCACTTTGGTCTGTCTGATATGCGCTCGCTGATGTTCTGCATGCAGACATCAGTGAGCGCATTAAAGGGATTCCAGTCTTGGCGAGAGCAAAAGAGTTGCCTCGCCGAGACTGGAATCCCTTTAATGCGCTCGCTGTTGTCCGCATGCAGGATGTCAGCGAATGCATCTCAGTCAGTCCGAAGTGAGGCGAACACTCCGCACCTCACTTCGGACTATCGTGAATTCCCCCTTAGTGAAAGAAGGTTCTGGCAATTTCAATTTTAACATATTAGGAGAAAGTATAAAAAGGTACCTCACACTTCTAGTAACAATTTCTTTCCTTAAGGAATGGTATAGTAGTTTTTGTCCATAAAGAGACATGTGGCCAGGAAAGGTGGGATACAGGAGCTGTACAGTGTTTTCAATATATTTCATCAATAAAATTTATTCTGAAGTGATCCTCATACTGGGCCACTAGAATAGAACTGTATGTGGCTAATTGGAGGTGGTGCTAGGCCTAATAAAAGTCAGGTCACACAAGCCAAGTCTTATACACTATGCCCAGGGTTTCACTAAACCTTTGAACATATTTTAGTTTCTATTATTTCTGGAGATTATAGAATTGATACAGAATTTTACTATAAGTGTACAGAATTCAGATATAGAGCCAGGGAGTAACAGAGATAGTAAAGGTTGGGGAGGATGAGTTTCTGTTACTGTGTGTCTGTGCTTCAGATCCCATAGCAAGTAATTAGTACCCTTGGTGTAATCATACTTTGACCAGGGAAGTATTGCTAGAGGTATTGTAGAGTAAAGAAGTTTGCGGTTTAAGGGGGGAATTCAGGACTCTCTGAAGTGAGGTGCGTAGTGTTCGCCTCACTTCAGAGAGTCCTGAATTCCCCCCTAAGAGTTACTAAGGTTGCAAAAAAACAAAATTTCTTAATTTCAGTTATTATAATAATAATATAATACAGTGAATTAAAAATAGTTTAAATTTATTGAAATACCCTGCTAAGATGACTTAAAAAGCTCTGCTAATTATTTCCTACTAGTGCCCATATCTTTGAAAGATAGAGCTAGTCTGGGGCAGATGTAATAGTGAACTTACAGTTGGAGTTCTGCTGGGGATTGTGGGAATGACAGATACTAGAGGCTGTGGGTGTAACATTTGGCTTTCCAGTCATTTCATCAGATGACATAATTATAATTATTATGATGATGATTATTATTATTATGTGCAAACTAAATTGCAGAGGATAGTGATTCAGCAGAGATGTGGGTGATTGCACGTGCTTGCCAACAGACATACACATCACAGAGAGCATTAAGCTAGAGCTGTGAATGGAAAGGGGATTTGCATTTTGATTCCCAAATGTGGCTGGTACGCTGTGCTCCAGTGAACATACTGTACTCAGTGAAAGTTAACTTGGCTTCTGCTAAAAGTTTCCTTTTCAACAGCATAAAAAAAAAAATAAGTTAGGCAATTTAATGACAAATTACATCTTATTGGAAACTTCCTCAATGTGGGTTCTCATAAAATAAAGAATGAATCTACACTTTCTCAGCTTCTAAAGTTATATGTATACTGCCTGGTTGCAACAGGAGCAGAACCACTCTTTCCTGTGAAAAGAATGCAGGAACTGAGTACAAATCTGAGGATTCTATGGGCATGTATAAAATCTGAATCTAGGGACTCCATAAAAAAACAATACATACAGTTCATTAGTTCTTATCAGAGTTTCAATCAGTTTTGGCTGAGAAATCTTTTGTATAAAATTTGCTACCAATCCAAGCAAAGCATTTAAAGTGCACATTCTGTTTTTTGTACCTACTTTAAACATCTTATTCATCCACTAACTTGACTGAATGTTTTGCTGATTTGCAACAAATTTTAGTTAATCAAAATGTAAATTTGCTGTGTTGGAGATCTGTAGCATATACAGTACATTGCTACAAAAGATGTTGGCATTACATATATTTAAATGACAATATTAATAATAACGTGTAAACCATAGACATAAACAGATCTGGATGATCTCTCCATAGTAACATGGAATAAAAAAAGAAGAAAAGTTCAAACAACCCTGGAAAACATTGATATTTTTGGAAAGTCACAATCATAAAGTAAAATGTTCTGGTCTGTTGTATGTATGGCACTGACATATTCCATAGCACCTTACAAAGAGCTTTTAACATATACATGAATCCATTTTCAGTTAAATGCCATTTCTGTACCGCCTGTTTATTCTATACATTATTCTTGTTTTTTGCAAAAAAAGACAATTTGCAAATTTATGCAACTTTCTGTAAATAATTAAATCTGGGGAGATTTCTAGTGTTGTAGTTTTGAAAATAAAATAAAAGGCTTGTGCCAAATACCCTGTGTTTCTTCAGAGAATTCAACTTTCCCAATGTCATGCAACATTACAATCCTTTATGTCTAGACGTATAAAAAGTGCTCAATAAATAATCCAAAGTAAAAGTCGAGCACAAGTTCCTAGGTGACCAAAGAAACCCTCTCTAGGTTTCATGCACTATGAAGGACCAGGATCCATCAACTTTAGGTAGACTGGCCAGTACTGCTGGAAGACTCTGTTAACTATAGTTAATATAAAGGCAAAATTGTAGTCAGTCATGTGGAAATTGTTTACAAATGTAAAACGGTTCAAAATATGGGGCAGGTAGTAAACAGGTGAAGTCCAAGGGGAGGCTTCAGCAGTTTTGGTAGACAAGAGAACAGTTTGGGCAACAGTAAGAGGAAAAGGTGGCTCTGAATTATTGATAATTTGTGCCTGAACCTATTAGCTGAAACAAGTAACAAGTGTTCAGCATAAATCTGGAGAATACAGTAACTCATAACTCATAAGGTCAGGAACTCAAATACCTGTAAGCCTTACAGGTTCCCTTTACCAGACCAAGCACAAAAGAAATAAAAGAAAAACTCTCTAGCACTAATGTTTAAAATACATTTTAAAAGTTTTCATAAAATGAAGTCTATGAGCAAAATGATTTAGTGCAGTTTAGATTCATACAAATCCAGGACCGTTTGGCAGTTCACAAACCATTATAGAATCATAATTTATTATGAAAATACTAAGCGGTGCATCCTAGACTAGGATTTACTTTTTTTAATCCTCACATCAATTGGATTTTTATCAGATAGGAAGCTTCTCTTGACAACAACCAATGTCCTATGAACCTTGAACTGTCATTTTGATCCATATGTATAAGAAAAGGTGTAAGAGTTGGTTCTGTCACTTAGCCACAGTCAAAAAAGTCCCCTCCTCAAGAAAGGATATTAATATTGCTTTGTAATGGAAGATAAAGCTGCAAGAAAAACACTGCATTGTGTGTGCCACTTTCAACTGATCAATGTTTACCGATACATTTTTTTCAAGTGCAAATATTTTTTTGTCAATCCTTTATAAATGAGTAGATTCAAAAAATGCAGGGAAATTAAAATTAACAACGAAGCAGGGAAAAACTATTTGAAAAAGTCTTAATGGTCTTATTAAATTACAAGTGTCATGGAATTAGAAGACATTTCAGTCGTGCATGTTCTAAAATATTATTGGAAGGAAATTAGAAATTGTCTCTGCTACAATGACAAAAATAAGGCCATAACTAATGCTTTTATCTACAATTGATTCTATCCTGTAACTGGACACCTTACATTGCATCATGGGAAATGTAAGCATTGACCCCCCCCCCCATGGAATGTATGAAGTGAAACAGAAGAACTAATGAGCACCAACTGGTTCTTCTGTTTGAATTCTATGGCAGAATGTAAACTGTAGTCATTCTTAACAAGCTAGTTTATAATACTACTACCTTAAACGGAGTTATTTTGTGTGATACAATGGCATTATCAAGAGATATATCTAGTAATGAAAAGCTATTTACGCAACAGTGGGAAAATAGGTTTCAGTGTGTAAATGAAATATGCTATGTTTTTCAACAGTCTTGTGTATTTTAGAAGATAATGTACACTTACTGTAATGTTGAGGATATTAAAAGTCACCTTGGATCTCTACATCCTGTATAAAGCATTCAGCCTGCATCTTCATCCCCCTCTGTTACTTTCAATATCCTAATAGTTTGGAATAAAAAGAAAAGGGAAATGATACTCTTTATTTATGAAAATCTTAATAAAGAGGTATTGATACAAATCAGGCATTAAGCAAAAACTTAAATGCCCATTCATACTTTACAAATCTAGAAATTCCACATTCTTTATAAGTTTATATCATTAAATCACCCCAGAATCTAGAGGTCACTGGCTGTATAATTATATCCATGTGGGTTGTCATAGTACAGCTAACACAAAACAGAAGCTAGAGCTCTAGGTTGTGCAGTCATAGGTCACAGGAGAGATTTATTTTACAATTAAAGTAAAAGTTGGTCAAAGAATATGAAATTCAGCTCTGTTTAAAATAAACCATGGGTGGTTTTAAAGCAGGATTGAAAACAGCAAAAAGGGCAATCCACTTTGTGATTTACAAAAACTCCCTTTTCATTAGCTGATCGCCTGTTCGATTATATTTAACAAAAGTCCTTACAGGTAATTGCCAGACTTCTTCACTTAAACAAGCAAACAATTATTTAGGCAATTATTTAGGCCGTATGTTATGTTGATGCATCGCTATATTATTTAATAAATAATAATAAAATAAACAAATTTTTGGGGAGCTTATTTATGAAAGTACAAATTCAAATGTCTTAGTGAATTTGCATCCCTTTGGGTCCCTACACCCCCATAGTCATGAATTCGCTATTCCTTATTCACTGAACAGTGATTCTCTTAGCAAAGAAGCAAACAGCACTGATTTTCTTGTTATAGTGCAGTATTATGTAGTCAGCCTAACTATAATAGGATGTGGAATAATGCAAACTCCACCAGTGAAGTGCAGTGATGTCATCCTCACAATGTCCCACTCACTGTATTAAGTGAACAATAAAGCCTTTCTATGGCACTATATCCCTAGTTCATGTTGTCACTTGGTCACAGTATTTATAGTCACTTTTGAATGTATTCAACGTATTACACCGTTCACCTTTTTCACTTCGCAAGATCAGAGTGGCGAATTAAGGGGTTGATGGCAGGGCTCCAGTGTTGCATAAGGCAACTATTCTTTCAAACGTGACAATAAAGACTGCAACCAAGTGACAATAAAGACTGTGACCAAATGATAATATGAGCTATGGGAAAAGTGACATAAAACTACATGCAATATTAACTTATATACAGTTAGTGGAATATGGCAAAGATGACATCACTGCCCTTCACTGGTCGAATTCACATCACTTTGCATCCTGCTACTATTCGATTGACTATGCCACACTATACAAACTCCAGCATCTGTCACTCTTTGGTTGATCACCACGTCTATTCACCACTTAATCAATAAATAGAAGTGAATTTGCGACTTCCCCAGCATAGCGTCACAAACTGATGTGAAGTGAATTCAACAGGAGTATTCGCACTTTAGCCAATAACCCCCTATACATTTCATCTAAATAGTTTTAATACAACATTTACAAAAAGGCCAGTAAAATGCAAAAAAATTGAAAGCTTGAAATGTCTTAATAAATGACATTTTTAAGATACAGTAGGAATCTGCCTTATGAACTGATGCTGTAGTTTAACAGCCTAACTACAAAGGAAGTGTATAAAGTTATGCTATTTTCAAACCCAGATGCTAATTTTAGGCCAGAGATCACATTTATCACTCAAAGACAAACTGATGACACCCAAAACAAACCACTAAATCTTAGCCAAAGGCCAACTAACCTGCTGTTTTTCAACAAAGGGCAATTTTCCAACTGAGTTGTAGAATACAGAACAAATACAAGTAAATTAAATGTGAAAACACGTAAGGTTCTTCTGTATCCACAGGAATCAAAAGGCATCATTACATTTCAATCATCAGTTGCTTTGAAGGATTTCAAACTCTGCGAAATGGAGATCTATAGCAAGCACTACATTAATCTGCAGTTTGCTCTGATGTTGCCCTGATAAGAGGTTAATGCTCATTTGGGAGTTCTAATCTCAAATGACGTGGAAAAAGAATGGCATAACAAAATATACTGACTTAGCAATTTTGGGGTACATGTTCTAAAGCTAGCCTACCATGTTCTTGAGTTCTTAAACCAATTCAAGGATTATTAGCTAAAAAACACATTATTAAAAAAAAAAAACATTATTTAAACTTTTGTCAAAATAAATAATTGATGAAATAGATATTTATAGAACAATTTTACTTCTTACATACTTAGCAAAAATGTATTTTTACTAGACATGTGATTGTGTTACTGTACCTACCTCCTTCCACAAAATAACCGCAGCACACATTTAAAGAGACACTCAAGGCTTAGGCTGACTGGCAACCTATGTAGTAGTCAGCCAATTAGTTAATAAATTAACCAAAATCATATTTCTGCCTTTAGCTTGTTGCTAAATTCAGTTTTTGTTCATCATGGAAATAAATTAAAGACTTGTAGGTCCTGGCACATCATAATTACCCCTCCCTCCACCAGTGACCACCAGGCACAGATCTTTACTGCACATATGTGTAGTGCACATTAAAGAACTCAGATAGAGGCTTCTTAGGTGAGGAACTAAGGACACACCAACATAATTTGATACATTGATCTAAAAATCAAACCTGCACATTTGGAGCTTAGGCAAAAGTTGCATACAAAGAGGTATAAATGTATGCAACTGTAATAAGGTAATTTGCCATATATCAGAGTTTAGATGAATGCAAAAGTTGGGGAAGTGGTGAATGGATACAAATTTAGACCTTGATGGGACTGCCTACACTGATGATAAATAACCCCTGAGCCCCGTAACCGAGGGCAGGATGTCTATCTAACCTTCTGGGAGGTGCTCACTCACTCTTGTCACTCTTGTTATGACATAAGAGCGTAAAACTCGTACATCTCTAGCCCTGCCACTACATAAAGCTAGAGCTAAGGTTGTCTATCAGTAATACTGTCCTAAGACACACATCATATGCCATCTACCCCATGTGCATCTTACTCTATCTCAGTTATTCCCATAGCTCTTTATCTTAGGGCACACCTAGAGGCCTCCTTCCATCAGGTACCCTTCTTCACCCATTCTTGACTTACCATGTCTTCCTTAATCTCCCATAGGGAGTCCCATTGCAGGGTAAGTCTTCACTCTTATTTAAAATGGTGAATAAGGAAGAGGGCAACAAACTCCTTTACACTCACTTATATGCAAATTATGTCACCTAACCTATGACTCATACATCTAATGCTTCATGGGATTTTATAACACCCTTAGTGAAGCTTCTGTGTATAACTTTACACTTCACTTTCTGCATTTAACATAGAGACAATGGATGGCAGAGGATTATCTTATATGCCAGTTTTCATCATTCAGAATAACAGAAAACCATCCTATAACATTAGCCATATTATAAAACAAAAGTAAACATCCAAAATAATAATGTATCCTTTCAAATTATACATTAATTTCCACAGAAAGCCCAATTAAAAATTATGGTTGTAACCAGCAATAAAATGTACAACATAAAAGGAATTAAACACCATATAAATAACTGCCACGTTTATCCAAATGGCAATTTTCACTTTTTGTGTTTGTGATTCTTTAATAGTGATAGATCTTACCTGTTGTCCACCAAACTTCCCAAACTCTTCAGTAGAATAAGCATTGTGGCAAAAACATAGTAGAGGGGAATGAGTCAAAACAACCCTGGTCTCAAGTGCCTCCAACAGGTCAGGTTTTAAATATCTCGCATGTACTAAATAATATATTTACTTCTGTAATCAAATACATTAAGTAAACTGTAAACAATTATAGCTAGGCAAGACATTTTGTCACTATAGGAGCCCATTATTTTGGACAATGAATGAGAACAAATATAAGGTGTTTCATTTTTGATGACTGGAGTTGAGAGGTTCTGAATCATGCCAAGAAAATTTTCAAATACCCAATACATGAAAAACAAATCTAACTTTTACAGTGAGCTCACAAAATGAAAAGCAATTTTTTAAAGTGGACCTGTCAGGTCCAATTTGCATTACAGCCATGTAAAACTGAGCAGATTTCTAAAAGCTTTTAGTTTAAAACTACCAAGAACACGGCTATTCCCCCACATCTCTCTAACCCTATAGCATGATTCTAGAGAGGGACTGGATCCACAGAGCAGCTGTCATAATAGCTCCTCCAATTGATGGAGGTTGTATTTGGTAGGACTAGTCATAATATAAACTTTCTAGCATTGAATTATCATAGCAACAAACCAGGAAAGCAGAGAAATGTGCCTCTTTTATCTTTATTTAGTTAGTCAAATCTTTTATATGACTGATATCACCAACTGCTTCTTCTAACAAATTAGAGAACATCAGAGGTAATAAGATGCAAAAACAGTAAATGTGAATACACATAAACACACAAAGGTATTAATGTGTTTTAAAAATCAACTTACAGGTTGTTCATACTGCTGTCCAAATGCAATAATTGCTAAATCCTGTTTAATAGAATGATTTACAGAAAAGATTTAGACAATGTGTAAGTTTAACTTTCTTGGAGAATAAATGTTGAAATATAGTATTAAGATTTTTTTTTCCAAGTGAAGTGATTTATAGAGATGGTCATCAATTACTTGTCAACCAGTAGCGAACTACAGTATTTAGCTGCACATTGGCCCCAGTTCTATTTGTATGAACATTGTTTTTAGTTTTCACATTTTGTGTGCAGCTTGATGATTGATAGTGATGTTAACTGTTGACACTAATCTTTTAGTAATAAAGTTTCAGTCCCTGCAAACTGTTGATGGCACATACAAAGCAATGCCTTGAAATTGTGTAGCCTTTTTCAAAAATTGCACATACCAAGAGGGCATCTTGGATGTATTCTGCCCAAAAGTTTAATGTTTTAGTATTTTAAATAATTTTATTTTTTTGCAACAGTGTTATCTTTATTTGATAGTTTGTAAAATAAACTATACTTATATCAGTAATTGATACTTACTTAAAAAAGTTAATGAAACTGACAAATATGTTTAAATTTCATTCTATTTACCCTAATAGTTTATATAGTTTCTTAAAGTCTAAAGATGGGGTACCATTAAAAAGGTCATATTTATGTGCTATAGAAAATATATCATTAGTCCCTCATGCTACCAACATAAAATTCTGGAATGAGCATATAAAAAGACCACATGGCAAGGAGCTACAGATGCTTACCCACAGGTGATCATCAAAGATAAAGCTTGGTTAGTAGTCAATTTGATTTTTGTAACTTGCATCCCCAAGTGTGCATTTGGATAGGGTTGAATAGCACTCATCAGGAGGTAGTAAGTTGAGATACTAAATTATGTAGATTCCTATGGAGTTTAGGTAAAATGAGGGATCTGCATATAAATGAACAAATAAGAAAAAGTGGCTCAATCAGAAAAGTCTGTGTAGTACTCACACCTCAGTTGTTCTCTATGTGCCAGCAGGAGAGGGAATGTTTCATCTGTCAGTAAACAGTTCAGCATATGATCAGTAAAATAGCATGTTTATTGAAAAGTTAATAAAACATAAAATCAGGTATGCACACCAATCCTACGCGTTTTGCGCGTCAGTAGCGCTTAATCATAGATTAAGCAGACCTCAGGGAAGCAGGAATCACTGATAAATGGAGTGCTACATCTTAGAGAATCACTAGAAAAACAACAGGGCACCAGTGGTTCTTGCTTTCAAACACACACATATTTATTAACATAAAGAAAAAGGGCATTTGGCAGGTCTTGTATTGCATGTGGCAGATTACAACAGCATGAACTTCATCCTTAAGATAGACATATAGTATATTGCATAATTACCAACAGCTGTGCACCACACCACCAGGCAGTCGACATATGGGCCTTGGAATGGTGCCCCTTTGGTAGCTTCCTCTCATAGAATGGACCTCTCAGGAACCCCTTCTTCTCTTCAAGGCTGTCTCTGATCCATAAGCCTAATACTCAGAGTCCCTAAGTTGAAGTCCTCATCAGGCCTCTAAGCTCACTGCCACTCCCATTGGGGTCTCAGGCTACCCAATTAAAAAAGCTCATCCTCAGTCTCTCACCCTCTGAGGTGAGTTAAACATAAATATTAACTTCCATATATACTCTATGGATTCTTCTTCAGGACCCTTGAGGGTGGGAATCCTGCTGCTGCACACCATGTGGTGGATGAGCAAAGACCCAAGGTCATCCCCTCACCAGCTTATATATAATCAGTTAATTATTCCCTCCCTTATACCACAACTTTTTGTGGTATATTTAACTACAGTTAATGTAAACTAAATGGCCCTCGTCCCTTCCTAAGGGCCTCCACCAATTTAAATCTTAGGGCAGGATCCTAAATAAAAGAACTAAAGTAATCTCATGATCTAAGATCCCAAACCTCCAACTAGCTTTTAAGAGGGACAACCTGAGTTGGGACATTCTCCATCCTGTTAAAATTCCAAAACCTGTGTAAGGCTATATTGGTGGTATGTACTAAACCTCACTCATAGCTATATCCCCCATACCCAGACTAGCAGCACATCAGTAGGGCAGGCCACACTTACTATTTGGAGTGGTATTTCTTAAAGAATCAATAGAACAGGCACCAGTGGATCTTGCTTAACCTCACAAATATTTATTTAAACAGGAATAAGAAGTGAGCAGGTCTTGAATTGCATGTGGCAGATTACATCAGCATTAACTTCATTCTTAAGATAGACATACACATTGCATAGTTACCAACAGCCGTGCACCACAGATAGCACCACCAGGCAGTTGACACATGGGCCTTAGAGTGGGACCCCTTTGGTAGCTCCCTCTCATAGGATAGACCTCTCAGGGACCCTTTATTCTCTTCAAGGCTGTCCCTGGTCCATAAGCCTATCACTCAGAATCTCTAGGCTGAAGTCCTCATCAGGTTTCTAAACCCACTGCCACTCCTGTTGGAGTCTCAGGCTAACCAACTAGATAACCTCATCCTCAGTCTCTCACCCTCTGAGGTGAACTAAACAAATATTAACTTCCATATGTCCTCTATGGATTCTTCTTCAGGATCCCACTAAGAAGGTGGGAATCCTGCTGCTGTACACCATGTGGTGGATGAGCAAAGACCCAGGGTCCTCCCGTCACCAGCTTATATATACTAGCGAGGGACCTAAACTGTTACTTTATCACTGGGCAGTAAACTCAGTCAGGCCCTGCTGAATATACTCACAGCCAGGTGCCCTACCAACAGATGTCATTAGGGGGAGCTCTAACCATAAAACACACATTAGTAGAGATAGTGATTTTGGGAGCATATCTGATGCACCAAAATCCACCAATTGCTACACATATATAAAACTAAAGTTATTGGATATTTTTTCTATTAACTTGGTGATGGCTCTTACTCATTAATAATAATATAAAAAGACTGATTAGACATACCGGTATCTTCCATACACCCCCTGGGGCCCATTAACAATTGCGGTTACTGATTACTAGTCGCTGATTAGTGGCTAGCATGCCTCATGGCAACCAACTATGGGGCAAAATGAAAGAGGGAAGCCCAAGTCAGTTTTGCCCACATTTTAGAAACCACCACATGATTTTTTGAATGTTTTAAAAGATTTAGGGTTAATAAATGCTTGCTTTTTCAGCTGTTAGTGTTGTGGAAGATGTTATAACCAGTATTGGACTTCTGTATTACAATCTAAATAACAACAAGGCCTATCTGCCATTCAAAGTTATTGGAAAATTAGCTTAATTCATTCTTGAAATTTATCTGTAGTTCCTACAGCTGTTTTCAAAAACTCAAACAACAATCAGGATTTTCATTTTAAAAATGCCAAAATAAAGTAAGTCAGGAAAAGAAAAGACCTCAATAAGTGTGTGAATACACTTGTCACTGTTCATACACAGAACAATTCTAAATGTTTTTTTATTATAAACTAGCAACATGCATACATGGGAGTGATTTCTAATACCATTATCTTCATTTTAGCATTTATTTTAAAAACCATTTTTCAATAATACCAAACATTCAGTTGATATAAGTAACAGAAATTAAAACAAATTATGCTTTCATACTCTGTACCAGCAATGCCCAAAGTTTAAAATAGAGAAGTCCATTAGAACCCATTGCCCAGCTCTGTGCAGGGTAGTTAGTGTGTTCCACAGGAGGTAGCCCTTACATTCCCCTCTACATTCTCCCATGTCTACAGGGTTAAAAATACCACAGGCGTCTCTTCTCCATACTCCCATGTTATACAGTGGGGTGGGGACCTTTTTTTGCATTGGAACAAGGGGGATTGATAGAATGAGGGGTGATACTACCCCAAACTATCACCCCTAGTGGAGGTCAGACTCTAAATCCCTTCCATACCCCTTGGTAGAAGGTACGTGGTCCTAAAATAAATTAAAGCTATTGGGCCAATACTTACATATACAAAATAAAGGGTGTGGGGGCCTAAATTACAATTTAATTTTAAAATGGTAATCCTTGAAGAGGGTGGAGGTAACCCTTTAACCCACTGCTAATACTGTATTTCCATCAGGGATGAAGGGGTTAATTGATGCATACATTTAGTAGGGGCATATTTACTTAAGTCAAACTGACTTTCACTTGTAAATCAAATAGTAAATTGTGTTGTTTTTTTTTACAGATTTCGATCCCTTCTCCTATTTGCTATGTATATTTATAGTTTTCCATCACTTGTTTTCGTTGTATATCGTTACTATCAGATCGACAACATTGATTACAATATCATTTATGATATCGACATCACCGATACTTTCATTTACAATTTCATCCTGAGTCTGACATTTACTAAAACAGTTGTTTGATTATTGTCGATTTCATTTCCATTACATTTCGCAACTTTCTGGGTGGCATTATTCATTATTTTCAATGGGCACTGAATGTGACTTTAGTTCCAAAGTTCTGTTTGTTGAAATAGCATATAAAACGTTTTCGATATTGATATCATTATTTATACTGATATCAATAAGTTAACTTTTAAATAAGCTATTAAATTCATCAACGCTATATAGTTTTAATCTATATCGATACATTTAACATGTTACATTGCCGCAATAACATAAAAATCGCAGGTTACTAAATTGCTACCCTCGAAATGAAGCATTTATCCCAAAATAACAACAAATATAGTAAAAATTGTGGATAATAAGGTTTCCCACTTTAGTAAATTTGCCCTGATCATGTCTAGAAAATATCATGTTTAACTACAGCTTAAATAAAAATAATGGCTTTGGGTGTGAATTTGCTTATTTGACAGATAAAATATCTCACTTGAATACTTTTATCAAGCACTTAATCATTTAATGGTCACTAATGATCGCAGCAGTAAATTCATGGGTCCCTTGAGAAAGTACTGAAGTGTGGTCACATGTATTTTCCTACGTACATTTGAAAGGTGATGTACCATAACATCCAGGGACCTGTACCCAAGGAAAGCAAAATCCCATAATATCCCTGGACTTGTACTGGTTTTCTTTAAAAAAGTACATACAGGCAAGCTGACTTTACAAGCCACTTCCCTTTCATTTTCTTTTCAATTTCCTTTATGCTTTGTGTTAAGTGAGTTCTTTTTATAACTGGATGTGATTGCGCAAATACCTTCTAATTTTAAAGGTCTCTTCCTGTATGATTTGAGGTGAAAAGCCTTTTTCCTGTTTTAGTCCCCCCCCCACCACCCGCCCCCAAATTCAATAGTTGCTAATTCGATCCAGGCATCTTCACATGATCACTGTGGTGAGTTAAAATGACATTACAGTCCTTGAAACGCATACTGCATCACAGTATCAAATGGATTTAAAAAGGAGTCAGTTAAATTTCAGAAATATAGGTGTAAAATAGCAGCGGTCTTGAAACCAGTGGCAGAATTATTCCTTCGCCCTGCATTTACCTGGGCACCAGGCACATACAATGTGGGACTAGAAATGGGGTTGATATGGTCCTGGAAGAGTGGCCTAGGGGATCAGAAACAATTGAAGCTTCAGCCCCTACTGTTATGCAAGTCCTTGAAAGCCAAAGCAACCAACAGCAGCTAGTATTGACTAGTCTACTATAGTGTGAATGATGTAAACAAGTCCATACATGCTGAAATAAACTAATATTTATTGTTGTTTTGTATGTGGAAACTATGCTGAAATATTGCTTTTAGCAAGTAGTCAATATATAGCTACAGCAAGTGGCAACTGAAAAAATAACTTTAGACAAATTGCTAGCAGGTATTTTCCCCTTTAAACAAGCGTTTGATAGGTTGTTATGGGTTAACAACTCACTTATATTTTTGAATTTCTACCATTTATGTGTACAATGCATCTAGAATTAGAACAAAAACTGGATAAGTAAAGATTACCATGAAGAAAACCTAGAGAAACTGTAATCAATATTTGTTTTTTTTCTCTGTGATATCTTTCAGTTTACTACACAGAAACATTAATACCTAATGTGGTAATGTTTAGACTAGAAAAATAAAAACAGTGGAATAGTGGAATGAAATTGTGTTATGCAAGGCAGTTGGAAGCCAGACAGAACAGGTCAGACTTGTTAAAATTTACTTTCACAATCATTAATAGAGTTGTCAGTGTTAGTTTTAAACCCCCCTAAAGTTTACTTTACAGCATTTGTTTCACTTATAATCCAAGTTTTATCTGTTTTATGACTGGATAAGAACATTTTCCTTTGGAACAGTTTATTATTTACTTTAATACACATTTCCTAATCTAGCAAAAGTAAATACCAAAT
Source organism: Pipa parva (assembly GCA_019650415.1). Classification (NCBI taxonomy): domain Eukaryota; kingdom Metazoa; phylum Chordata; class Amphibia; order Anura; family Pipidae; genus Pipa; species Pipa parva. The sequence continues at coordinate 19,219 of WMED01000713.1, forward strand.
TATCTTAACAAAGTTTTTCTGCCTGAGAAGTCTAAATGGGTTTGTAACTTAATGGGCAAAACACAAGTTATTTTTAGTTTAACAAGCAACAATTGCTTCCTATACCTGAGTGCTGCACAGGAAACCAAGGTCACATGATTTTTCCATTGAAAACAGTCTGGATTGTATCTCCATAAAACCATTGCCACAGTCTGACAGCTGTTGGAAAAGCACTTCATTATGGAGTTATGCAATCATCAGCCATATGATTTGAGTCTGCTGAAAAAGGTTAGATGTAGCGCATTGTCAAATAATTAGCTGCAAGCCTTTTACAAATGTCGTATCAAGTTGAGGTTTACATTGGTACACAGCAATAATTCAACTGTCAGAATTTATCTAATACGTTATCATTTTAAAAAGCTTTTGGGTAACTTCTTAGAGAGAAAAATAATGTCTACTTGTTTCATTGGTTATATACAAAAAAATATGGACCATTTTGCGAATGAAATGTTTATATGCTCTTACTACACAGGCATATGGCTAAAAAAGTTCCTGAACATTTAGAAAACAACTGGCCATATGTCTAATTCCTCCTTTTCCTCATAAAGACTTGGAATTTAAAAGAAAATCTAAAACATAAACAAACACACATAAAACACCTAATTAAGTTATGGTTTGGCTTTGGTTGAGTGTTTAGCTTTAAACTTTTCTGTTAGACCACAGAATGTGCTTCTTAACAGTTATTGAGAAACAGGTATCGGTTTACTTATTCCACACCATAGCCAGCAAAATACTTTTTACTATACTACAGTATACTGGTATTGACTTTACCAGCTTTGTACAAAGCTTTGTACAGTTTTGATTCCTAAAGGACCAGTAACACTAAAAGTATCAAAGTTTCCATTTTGGATTAGTGTGGAAGTTAATAAAATACAGCATTTGTAAAAATATATTCTTTGAAGTTAAACTCTTTCATTTTATTTTTTTCTGTCTGTCCTTATCTTTACTGATAGCAGCCATGTTGTTAAACAGACCTCACCCAGTACCTGCTTATGCTTTACTTAAAACATATACAGGAAGTATGCCTTAAAGCCTGATTTTTAAAGCTAATTAGCTAAATATTTTACTTTTTATACGCAACTTGGAATTTTTGGAAGCATAGATGGAATACATAGTAACTATAAATTCATTTGAGGATTTTTTTTATTTTTTTGGCATTGCTGTTCTCTTAAGAATACAACTGTAAGTGTAGTTGTATAAAATAATATGTTCGTGAAATGTGTGTGTGCCTTGCAGCGCTGATTTCTAGGTTCAATTCCACCCTGGACTTCATCTGCATGGAATTTGTATGTTCTCCCCGCACCTGGGTTGGTTTCCTCCAGGAACCCTGGTTCCTTCCTAGGGAATGACTGATAAATCTCTGTAAAGCACTGTGTAATATATCAGTGAATTTGCAAGGGGGAGGGGGTGATACTAACCTATTGCTACTGAGCTTGCTCTATTTGGTGAATCTGACAGGAACTGGAAGAGAAAAAGACCACAGTGACTGTCAAACACAGAAGACCTCAGCAGCATATTTGACAGCAGGGGCAGCACTGGAGGGATCTGTGAGTATCTCCCCCTCACCTTGAAGTAGGGGAACAAAATAATAAATGTAATATATTCAATGGTGTGGTGGTGGGGAGAAGTAAAGAAGTCAGTGAAAATCAGTAAAAAGAGGAAAAAGGAGGAAGAGAAAATACATAATAATATACAGGGTACTTTATAAGTAAGAAAATTGCAGGTAACACTTTCAAGGAGTGCAGTGGATATACAGAAAATGTATTAATATGATAGACATAAGGTGATATTATACTACAATATTCGGTAGTATAAAAGAAAAAAAATATTTTGAAGGATTCATTAATATGTGTTAGAAGAACAAAATGATGAATAGACAATACTGTTTTGCTGCTTTAAACCAAGAAAAAACATTTGATGGGGTGACTATATTTATGGGAATGATTGGCAAGGGGTTCATTTATGACTGAAAGTATTTTATAAAATGGCAGACGTTTTTTCTGATAAAGAAAGAGTATGTAAAGAAAGATATAAAGTGGAAACAGGTGTAAAGAAGAGGTGTCTATTAATTCAATTAATATATATTTTTGCTATAGATTCATTTGTGTGAAGGATAAAGGAAAGTAAATTGGAAGGAGTTGGGGAACCGGGCGGTGGGCAGTGGTGGGCAAATGAGAATCATAAGTATAAACACAACCAAGCTGCTCACCATATCATCTTAGGGGGTGATCCCCATTTTATTGCAGAATGAGTTGACTCAACACAACATTTTGGGGGCGGCAACTGTCTCCCTTTACCAGGTGACAAAAGTGCAGTAACACAGGTATATATACAGTATATACTCCATTAACCCCACCCACAAATAGGTGTCCTCCTCCTTAAAGGTATATATAAATCCATCTACAAATAATGCTATGCTTATACGACATACACAAAAAGCATAAAAAGAATGTATAACACTTAAACATTATATCATTTTAAAACACAAAAAGTGACCACAGTGCATTATCAAAGAGCAATTGAGAATCGTTGCATGTGAGATAATGTGATAGTGGTGGTTTCCAAAGAGGGGGAAAATAAAATGTAAGAAGTCCAAAAATAATATGAGAAAGCATCATTACTAAGGTTTAATCAGGCTTCATGATCATTTAATGATCACTGAACAGTGGGTTTTATTTTGGCTTAGAGAATATTTGAATAGAAAAAAAATAAGGATTTGGAGGGGAAAATCAAGACATAATTAGAAGGATAGGATAGACAAAAAAAAGATAAAAGTACCTTCATTTTTGTACAGATCTAATGTGTTTATTACCAGAAGGTATGTATGCAAAAATGAAAAGTTTATTTTTCAGACATGAGAAAAAATATATTAAATTCCATAAAAAAAAAAACAATTGTAGAAATATAAGGCAGGAAGGTGGAGTCTGATGTAGGAAGTCAGCTAAGGAATGAATTAATGCTTTGGTGTGATGGTGGGTGGTAGAGGTGATGAGAAGAACATAAGTATTAGACATGATCATATTCCAAAGCAAATGAAGCAGGCATTACAAATAATAGTTTGTGCTGATATGGCATAGCTTTATTTTCCACTGGCTCCCATACTAATTGTTAGAGAAATGCTGTACACAACGACTTCAGAATTTTTCTACTGAGAGGATTTGGCAGATGGTACATTCCAGGTCATATTCAGTCACATTTACATCTTCCATTACTATGACCTAAATCTTCATAGACATATCAGTAATTTGAATTAATAATAATAAATCTAGTTCTTTACCTTGTCCTGGAGGAGTAAAATGTATTCCATTTGGGAAAACATGCTTCTCACTCAGACTTGCCTATTAGGCAAAAAAGACAGTCAATGAAATATTTCTGTATTGGTTTATTTTAATACTCTGTGTACATTATCACCTGCATCCCTTTTTTTATATTTGGATATTTACAGACTGTTACATACATACTGTTGTCTAAAGTAGGGAAGTTCCAAAATGTAACATTATTCTTAGACCCTTTATTTTGCTGAGTCAGCTCTGTTCACTCTACTTTTCATGGTTACCTAGATAAACTTCTGTGCATTGTCTTATTGTTATCATTATGTCATTAATTACATACAGGCTAACTTAATTTCTAATTTGCTTACCCTTTGTAATGCTACTTGCTTTATGATTGAACCCTTACAGGCAATGCAATATCACCTTCCAGACCTAGCTCAGTTTTTTTGGATGTGAGCTCCTGGCTTACTGGTTGGAGTATACTTTGTATGGTGTGGCATAGTATAACAAAACTTTATTTTACTTTGGTGCCTCATTTTCCACCATGTAACAAAGATGCACCACAGGCTGCAAGAATGTCCTCTGAACAAGATTGAGGCTCTTTTTCATAACCACCAAGCCAGCATGCAGAATGAGACTGGAATACATTCACCCACCAGGTGGTCCTGCCTCCACAGCACCCGCATCACCAAAGGAGGGCCCTGAGACCTTTCAGACTGTTCTACTGGCCAGGCCCTGGGGCCTGAATAGAGGGCCCACTGGGAATTTACCTGGTGTCTCCATGGGCCAGTCCAACACTACCAGCATGCTTTGTGATTTCATGCAGCTAAAATAGGCACTGACCTATCATATTGGTATAAAAAATTTATCCTACTGATATTGATATTGGAAGGTTTGAGATGTTAGTAAGTAAGTGGTCATTTGAAAAACTTAAACACCTCTTGGAGAGAGCTTGATATTACTGTTTACCCTGAGCAGAATACATTGAGTGTGTTTTGTTTTGGTTATTGGTTTGTGTTGTCTCATAGGACAAAATAGGGCAAGTAGGGGGTTTATTTACTTAACAGATTTAGGATGGCTACAACTGCAAAGAAGAAAATCAAACTCCTAAACAATACAAATCAGGAATGGAACTTCAAAGATAAGGTTTTTATCAGTACTATCTAACAGTAACAGACATACCAATTCAAACAGGATTCTTTCTGCTTTGTAGTGTCACTGGTCCTACAGTATAATCATATTTGTACATTCACTTTTAAAGGAGATTTCCAGCAGAATCTGTTGAATTATATTCATGGCATACCGTATTTCCATTTTTTGGATTGTAGTTATGAAACATTTCTATTTAAAATGCAAAGAATATTTGTGCTCATTCCTTATAGATTTTATTTCTGCACAAAAGTAGTACTTCTTTATATACTACTAAGTATATTATGGGGGAAGTCACCATTCAGCAAAGTGAGCTCCGAAGCCTTCCTTCGCGCGGACATCAACATGCGCATTAAAGGGATTCCCGTCTCGGCGAGACCAAAAGAGTTGATTCACCGAGACGGGAATCCCTTTAATGTGCTTGCTGATGTCCGCGCGCAGAACATCAGCATGCGCATAATACCGTTTGCAAAGTGAGCCGAAGGATTCGGAGCTCACTTCGCTGAATGTTGAATTTCTATATCTCTCTGAGGTATATTTACAAGCACAGGGGTAAACTTGTACCAGAATATTAACCCATATCAGTCAATTAGTAATTAGCATTGATAAATTTACTGCAGCTGGGATTATTTAACCAAATATCTGATTGGTTACTATGCTCCTCTGTGATTTTCTACCATTGCCTAAGCTGAAGCTGTGCAGTCAGCATTTTATGATCTGATTAGGCCAATGGCATGTGAGGTGTTTTGCCACTACATGGTTGTCCAAGGTGAGAAAAAATGACTTGAGCCAGTTCTTTTAGCTTCCTTCCATTGTGTATTACTTACAAGTCCAGCTGTGAATGTTTTAGTTGTAGTAGGACTGCAGCAGAAAAACCTCCTTGTTTGCACAATTGGAGCTATTATAGTGAGACTGTGAAAGGAAGAAGACAATTCATTAACTTAGAGATCTGTTATATTAATAAGAATTCCAAGTATGAATAAAGGGATTTTTTATATGTTTTATTATATTACTGGTGGGATTTTAGTTTTTCTGAACCAACAGAAAAAAATGGGAAAATATAAAATGTAAAGATGTGCTTAACATTTTAGCCTTGCAAAATATGTGAACTAGAACATTTTCAGGAAAAACTTTCATATTATATTATATTATGACTCGGATGCCATATATTCACTTAGTGTAAAACTATAAGAGGACACAGCTCTTCAAGTAATAGCTCAGTCCATCATCACATCAGTGCAAAGTGTTTTTTCATGCCAGTTAGACTACAGTATTCCATTATTTAATCTTGATTAAATTAATAACGGCTCCATGCCTTGCCAGATCAACTTCAGGGCAAAGGTTACAGCATTGGTTAATCCATTCCTTGTCACTGAGAGAGATAGCCAGGGAATAACTGAACTGTAGCCATCTAGCTGAGCAGTTGGTTATGAGCGTACTGACAAGTAAAATGTTAATCGTTCCCTTGAGTCTGGTGAAAGAAAGATTTACTGTTTGAGGCTGGACCGCATGCAAAGAGCTGATGCATTAAAGATCCTGCTGTTGCTATGGAGGGGGGGGAGAAACAAAGTGACATTAAAAAGTACCTAATAATTGCCACACCCCCATGTGATATTGAAGGCAGCAATCTCAAGTCTTGTTTTTCTTTTATTTGAGTCAGGCTTTCCAAGCTCTGAAAAAACGCCAACTTGAACCAGTAGGAAAAAACTCTTTCAGGGAATATAAGCCTGCATGTACTATCAAGCTCCCTCAAGTAGCCCTTAAAAGCATTAAATCTCTTGAAAAATTGGAATATCACTCTGTTAGTTCAATCTTGCTTTTAGTCAACCCTTAAAAAATGTTTCCTGAGTAACTTTAATATAGTAATAGGGAATGCATCAACAGGTGTAATCATTTCCAGAGATCTAAAAACCTACAACAATCATTCAAAAAGTTTAATGAATCAACTCCTCTTTAGCAGTAAATACTACTAACTGCTTATTGGTTGCTATGGGTGACTATACCTCTGTAAACAATTACAGCTGATGATGAGTTTCCCATTAAATGTTTTATGGTAAAGTATGTGACTAAATGACTCTACTAGTTTAAATAATGATAAGTAAACAAACTAATGTGTTCCTAAATGTACAGTAAAAGAATTTAAATAGAGTGAGATATAGGACAATTCTAATATTAGGTAATATTAAGTAATGTATGTGTTACAGGTTGCAGAAAACTGGCAAATGATTTTAATGCATTACTTTGATATTATGCACGAAATTTACAAGACTCACAAAGGTGGATTTCAACCTTGTTGAGTTTTTTCGATGTAAAATTGGGTGGTTGATCAAAAAATATCGATCGATATTTTTCAATCAATTTTTTTTTATCTTTTTTCGATGGAAATTAGCCAAAGCACTTATGTCTACTTTTTCATTGAAAAAAAATTGATCAAAAAGTTTAGATTGGAAAAAATCGATCGAAAAATATTGATTGATATGTTTTAATCGTGCACCCATTTTTACATTGAAAAAACTTGAGAGGGTCGAAATCAAACTTCTCGAGTTTTGTAAATTGCCCTCTAGGTAATGCCCACGCTGCTCAATGCGTTTTGCCCAGTGCTTAAGGCTTCATCAGGAGCAGAATAAATAGTCTAAATGACTATTTATTCTTCTCCTGATGAAGCCTTAAGCACTGGGCGAAATCCGTTGAGAGTACCTAGAGGGCAACACTCTTCCTTGCACACACAACGGACCATCAATCTTTGCGTATGTCTAGAGGTCGGTACCTGTGATTTTTTATATGGAAGTATTCAGGAAGAACTATCGTTGTTTCCCCATTGGATTTTAATAACGCTTTTATACAAGAAATCGTATTGTAAGTGCAATACTTTTATCTTTTTATTTTAACAAGATTAAAAACGATATTACTCTATGTGGAGCACTCTTTGTTTCCCTCATTTATATGTACCATTCCCTGGTTCATTATCGTGAGTTGAAGCATCAAGATTCCATCTATGCCATTAGAAGTGGGTTAGTCGTTATACCAGTCTGAGGCTTTCATTGATACAAAGTGATTACTCTTTTGAGAGTTGGTGAGAGGCCATTTTATATACACACGAGGTGTTTTTACTTGAGTTTTCCCAACACAGTATCCATCTATTGGTTATTTTGGGGTTCCATCTATCTTTTCATTGGTTACACAGGTTGCACTATGTATATGTTATGCGCTTTCTCCTCAGAGCCTTTTGTTGTTTTACAATTTTGAACAAAGAAGTGTTTGAAACTAACTTCAATTGGATTAAGCTGCAATCAACATTTTATGGACTTTACATTGTTATTTCATAAAGTTGTTCAGTTTTATATTTAGCGCTGTTCAGTTTTAGTTGTCACACAACTTTTAGCATAGGAAAGAGAATCTCTCTTTCACCCACTTGGATAAGCAAATAAAATCTCATTTAACTAATTTAGAACAGGATGTCATAAAAAAGCATGGAAATATTAACATGATAAAAATTATTATGATAATAGAGATATAGACCTAGATCTATTCTGAGAAAACAGTAAAGCAATAATAAAAATGTCTTATTTATTAATACATCTGTTTTCCCGATATGATATGCCAAATAAAAATGGTTATAACTCAAAGGGAGGTAGCCAATTAATTAGTGAGGACTCTTCTCTCCCCAATAATCATGTTAGATCTATATAGCAACAAAAAATTCTTACATTTATTTGTGGACCATCAAAGGCATAGCGTTGAGCACCACTAAATCAACTGTCCCAACACAGGGGGGAAGCATGCTGAATGTGATTAGTCTTTCCAACTGCAAGCTAATGGAGATCCAGATTAAAATATTATCTAAAGGACTGAACTTTGCACCATCCAGACATTTTAATCTCTTAGGCATTTTGGTGAATGGGAATCATTTGTTCATAAGTTAGACCTGGGGAAGTATTTCCTGGATCTAGGTGATTTAGCAATTGACCATAACATTTTAACAAGTACTGGGGATAATGTTGCAAATTGTTCAGTTTGTAATTCCGTATTTCCTCTGCAGAATAATATGGATGCAACAAACAATGAGTGATCTAGTTTGCCACTCTCAGAATTTCTGCTACCAATAACTTAATTTTCTATGTTTCGTAGATATGGATGTTTTTCAGGACTAGATGAAGTGAGACATGATTGAGCTTCATCGTATATATTATTATTATAATACTAGCTCCAACTTTACCAAAAAACAAAATTACACTTTGCAAGAACTTTGGGAACACTCTTCTGTAGTTTTTTTACCTGTCAAATAAGTCTGAAGAGCCAATGGATTCTTAGGGTATAGAAAATGTTGGATTATACTCTTGGATTATGCCCTTATAAAGTTATTACCTACACACTCACAAACATATATATTAAAACAACAGAGAAGGGTAGGAAAATTTTGTATTGAAATTAAAACCATATATACCCTACTCAAAATTCCTGCTATTATTGATTTTCAACCATTGACATTAATTAATATATATGTAAAATAAAATTGCAAAAAAAATTTCATTTGGAACTTGCATCCTTCCTGAACTATGGATGTTTAACAGGAGTAATTACTAAAGAACAGATTATTTTACTATATAATACTTTATTACACCTTTATTTCATCATCTTAAAAATGCTGTATATTGCTCTATATAAAACCTTTGTTTTTTATCTTTACTGCAGCACTTAACATATGTATGTAATATGGCGTTATGGTCATGAGAGTAGAATGTAATAATGGTTACATAAGCATGGTGTCTATTGATGAATTAGGCATGAAGTTGTATATTTTTAGAAGAAGTATTAACAACATGTTTCACATCAATATTTCCCTAGAGTTAAAAGCTGGAGCAGGATTTTACAATGAAATATCAGATCAGGATAAAAATAGGGAAATTAGCAACAGTTTCTATTTATTTGAATAGTTAAGTAAGTCTGCAAATTTCAGTTACATCTCCCTGCTTTCTGCCCATGATTATTTAATTAGTGCACAAGCATTTCATGAGACCTCACAAGTCTTTCAGTTCATCATGACTTCTATAGACAATTACTTGGATTTTTCTGACTAAATTACTTCCCATTTCTGCATTGCAAGTAATTGAAATGGTTGAGCAGGTGGAGTGCTCGTGCAACTAGTTACTGTGTGGCTCATACCTACATCACTGCACAAAACATTCTTGGACTCTGCCAGTGAAGTAAGACTGAGTATAAAAATAAACATATCGAATTTACAGAATTGCCTGCAGTCCTGTCCTTTTGACATATATTGTAGGACTTCTTTGGTGGGCCTATCCTTGTAAATAAATCCTTTCCTGCAAATTGCTTTGCATCTTTTCAGCAGGATCTGAGTCCAGCATTCTCTTATACATTGTGTTTTCTGTTTATCATGAATATTACAATGGGATCAGAGGAAACCAGACTCTGGAATCACTTCATAACTTCTGAAAGTAACTTGAGGAAGGGTAAATAACTACTAAAAACATTCTCAGAATCTCATGTGATGCAGCATTTTCTTTACCATTCTGCACTAATCCTTAAATAATACCAATAAAATTTAATAAACTCAGAAAGACCCGATTTCATCTTTTCGAGTTTTTTCCCGCGAGACCTCAGCTGTTTCTCGCGGTAAATATCGATTATCTTTTTTTGATCGACTGATAGAAACTTTTTGATCAAGTATTTCAATTGGATTTTTTACAGAAAAGGTAGTCATACTTTACATTACCAGCAGAGTTGCCATATGATCAGAAATTTAACAATGAACAAAGATAACCAATGTAATGCCAAGTGTAGAAGCAGGTTCACTAACTCAGAAACCAACTTTTTTACCTGACCTCATGTCTGATCTGCCATTCTTTCATGGCCTCTATCATTTATATAGTAGCTGATATATGCTATGGTGGAGACTAACTTAAGTTCCCGCATCAAATGAGGCTTTTTTTCCATAGTAAACATAATTTTAGGGTGAAATTTAATGTGTAAGTAGACCCTATTTATAAAGGTTGCCCCATTAAAGTATTGTAAAGTGGAAAAACGATTAATGAAATCCTCACTCACCTTTTCACTCTGCAGCACTTGATATCTCTCTGTAAAATAATCCTCCTTCCTGTAGAGTATGAGGCCACACCCCCACCCCTCTCACATTCTCTGTTTTAAAAACCAACCCTTTCTGGCTGGAATTCAATGCTGCAGAGCTTGCAGCAGTGAAAGGAAAGTATCAGATTACTAAACATGCACTAGCAGAATGAGTCAGTGTGTGAATTCATTAGGTGACTTCTGGGCACTATACAGGAACTGCATGTACATAAGTAATGCTGAGGAGAAAGGCTGCTTGATTAAGAGGTGATAACTCAAAAACACAAAATCGTTTTACTTTTCAATGTTTAAGTTTATGTTTCTACATTATAAATATAATATACAGTATATGTATAGTTTGGTCAATAACTTTACTTACACTTTAATAAAATTTTTAAAAATCCATATCGCGATACTGATAATTTCGACCCGATATCACAATATCGAATGGTATTTTATACAAAAATAAATTCATTTACCACAATATCAAAAATTTGATATCGCGATATCAATTTTTTTCCAATATCACAATAGTGAAAATTCGATCAAAATGTTTAAATCCGTTTATTTCTATGGAAAATCTGTAATATCAATAATATTGATGGAAAAATTTGATATCATGAATTATTTGTATCAAATCTTTTAGTCGAAAGATCGAAAACAGCCTTTTCGACTTTAATCAATTTTGCCCTATTAATGTTTTTATCTGTTTAAAGTTAATATACAGATTCAGAAATTTTGTGTATATGGTTTATCTTAGGATTTTGCAAATCATTAACCCCTTATTTTCCCTTTCTATGTCCTGTATCCTTTCTATTGTCACTATTTCAAGATTCCTATCATCAGTTTCCTCCCTACACTTAGTTTAAAATCTTCTTGATGAAAATGATGCAATACATGGGTGGTGCAGACATGTTCCAACTATTTTTGAGAAAATAAGTTCATTTTTGGAATATGGAATTACATCAAATATTTGTCCAAAAATGTTACATTACTTGAGTTAAGGTGCCTTTCTCCTCCACTCCTCAACAAAGTTCTGCTACCTCTAGGTTATTCCCCACACCTATCACCACACATATTTTCCATTATCTGCATTTGGGTATGGATGGATGGTGCTTAATATGCTGCACAATTTAAACTTTCTGAAAGCATGATTATAATATGCAAGGTATACTATGTTAATGTGCCTATTTTCACTGTAAGGAGCATTTTCTTCAAAGTATAGCTTTAGGCTAGGTTCACACTAGGTGAAAATATGTGGTGTATTTAGAAATGTGCATCTAGAAAATGTGCCAGCATATTGCAGTCCAACATATTTTCTAGATGCACATTTTTATTGTGCTTACCAGACTCCAGTGTGAACGCTTCCTCAGCATTCGTGGCTCCTCCTATCTAGCTGCATTTTGTGCGTTTCATATATATGCTGGCAAAAATGCATCATGAAACATTCTGTGTGCAGCACAGAATATACTGTATACTGTATGTGTCATATGCTAGTGTGGCCAGACCAATGGTTTACACAACACGGCTTTTTTTGTTTTATATACACCATGCATAAAAACGCCAGTGTGATCCTAGCCTTAAAAGTGTGCCCCACAGACTTCTAGCTGCTGCAAATTTGCATAGCCTTCATAGATAGAAAGTCATATGGGTGTTATTCATCAACAGAGGCAATCGTTTATAGAGGTTTAGTAACCCACAGCAATCAATCAGAATTTGTTTTTTTATAATTCTAGTTTCGCTATACCAGTGAATGCTAACAGTTGATTGGTTGTTATGGGCTACTTAAACTCTAGAAGATTTCCCCTGTTGATGAATTGCCCTGATTTAATTTAGGGAAACTGGTCATACTGTTTGATGCAGCAGTCAATTGGTCAAAATCTCAGGCCATACTCTGTATATAATACAACAGCTTACCAACTTAACCAACACTAAATGAATCAATCAGACAGATTTTTACCATTTAAGAAACCAATATCTGTGGGTAGAGTTGACTTTACCTATTAAAAGTAAATCAGATTTCCACCTCTTACATTTAAAGTTGAAAGCCAAGAAACTAAGTTAACCAGATGATCAAATTAACTACAAACACAAATAAATATAGTGTATCACAATCTTTCATGTCACGCAAGATGCATTTTACTTGATAAGAATAACCTGGCAAGCCTATTTTGTTGTAATGAAATGCAAAACTGCAGACATGGAAAATGACCCACGAGGTTTAATAAGAGTTTTCTAATTTCTCAAATGGCTTATGATTGTTATGATTTAAAGTGTTCTTAAAACTGTGATTCTT
>WMED01000714.1:9367-23556 GCA_019650415.1 Pipa parva
TCCTTTCATAAAGCATTTGCAGATTCGCTGAACCCAGAGGATAAATGATTTATTATGTTGATCCCTGCATGAAATTAACCCTCGAGTCAGTTGTTACTTTATAAACCACTCTAGGGCCTTATTTCCTAAAGGCCGAATAGTCACATAAAGCCCTGAATTTGCTTCTGTTCTCTACTTTCCCATGTTCACTTAGTGATCAAACTCTATGCGGCAGGTTTACGACCAATTTGGGCAGCTACGATGGTCGTGATCTTACGGAGCACTTTACATCACTTTGCGTGCGTGTGCACAGGTATTTCTGCTACTGACTAAGGAGTGTGTTGAAGGAGTGAATGCGGCTAAGATGAACTGCTCCAAATTCACCTGTTTGACTTCACCACTGCAGACTGGCGAATATAGGGGGCTGATAGCTGGGCTCCGCACTCTACTTCTACCTGACCGACTACGCCACACATTGCTACACAAGACTACTTGCTGCTTAGTCAATAACAAGAAGTGAATTTGTTGCTATTCTGGAAATGCGACTCAAATTGTAGCGAGGTAAATTCACCCTTTAGTCAGTCAGGCCCTAAGTTAACACAGCAATTCAGTAACTAAGGTTTCTTTGCAAACGGTCCCTAATTTATTAAATCTGGCTTCGTGTTAAATTTTCATTCTTGCAGATGGTTGTTGCTTGTAGGGAAGCAGCTGTTTCTGTGGTTGAAAAATCTAAAATAAAGGCCGTGCAGAAATGTTGAATGTGAACGGCTTGTGTTGCTTTGTGTGTGAGACAGTGCGCCACATGTGTGGCAATAGCATCGTGGATATGCTATGAGGCCACGTTCAAGTGGGTGGTTGTCATACTGTCCATACTATGGAGCTTATTCATCGAAGTGAGAATTTGACTGTGAATTCTCATTGGTCCCTACACTGCCATAGTCACAAATTCTCTTCTTATACACTAAGCAGAGAGTTCCCATTGTGAAGAAGCGAACGCCCCAGATGCCATCTCCTGCGTAGCACAGTGTAGTCAGTAAAAGCCCTGCCGTCGGCACCCTAATTTGACACTTTGATCTGGTTTATGCGACACAGTACTCCTTGCTGAATTTGCTACCATGACAGACTCTGACACTTGATGAATATGCAAACTACCTGTGCACGTGCATGCAAAATGGTATGAAGTGCTCTGTAGGTCTGTGGCTGACATAAGCTTCCCAACTGATCTTGAATTCACTGCATTGCAGCGTTTGGGTCAATATAAGAAGTCCAGGAAGTGGCAAATGATTGTGAATTCTGACTTTCATAAATAAGCCGCCCCACCTTTAGGGTCAGTCCATTTACAGCTGCTCTTCTACACTGGCATCATATTATTCTATGACCAACAATTATCCCTTTGAAGTTGCAAAGGAATTGGTTCTTTATCTGCTGTGCAGGGAAACTTTAATCAGTCATTAAAATGTAATGCATGGGGTACGCTTTATGTGCACGCTGTGATTATTATATATTTCATGCATGCATTTCATTTATGTTTCCATGTGATATGCTGCCTCTGTTTAGCATTGATTTATTTCAACCAAATTTGCCTGTATGTCAAGGATATTGGGTGCACAAAGGGAACCTTTTTATGTATTTTTAGAGAGAGATTTGTAAAATCCATTTAAACATGATCAAGTTTTTTTATCCGATTTTATTTCTCATTTTGCTGGACTTTTCGATTCACCTGATTTATAAGGTGGAAAAGAAAATGCTGTTATTGTGTGTGTCCGGCACACTTTCCCGTATTTCCAAGGAGCTTCCCTTTCCATTTAATACTGACATCTCTATTCTCTTTCAACGAGTAAGCTAATCTGACTGTGGCTAAGTGACAGGACCAACTCTATAGGGAATGATGGGTTTTCCCCAGGCTAAAGCAGTACTACACTTTTGGGCAATAAAAGGTCTTTTTTTTCTTCCTGAATCAGACATTTTTCTCTTTTTTTTTTTTTTGAAGTTGGGTGTTTGATTTGTAGTGTTAAATTACTTTAGTATTAAAGGGGAAGTAATGTGCAAAATAATTTTTTAACATCTCATTAATAAATACCAAACAGACATATTTATTTATCTTAATATGTTTTCTTCTTTTTTTCTGCTATTGTCTTCTGAATTATTGTTAAGTTTCTGTCATCTGCTCCCAGAGAAACCATTACTCAAAGGGCAAAGTTGTAGTAACATTTAAAGAATTTCAGTTTTCCAACCTGGCCTATGGTATATTGGTATATAGACAAACCTGTCAATTTATAAGTCATTGTTCTCCTTGTTGCCTGGAAAATATTGATACAATATTTTCTTTTTTTAAAATATTTAATATTTAGTTGCAGCCGTGCTACTGTAGGTAGGCCACCAACCCAAGATATGTGATAGCTGGTTAACAATTAACAACCCAAACAATATAAAACAATATTTTAGATTTTTTTTTTAATTTTTTTTTTTATAATAACAAAAAAAATAGGTAATTGTACTTTACTTCCCCTTTACATAAAGGTAAATACTCTAAAATGCGGCAAAGTTGTAATCTTTCTACTAAATCCAACTTTCAATTGGCTGAAAGCAGATTTAGCCTATCTGGAGTGAAAAATCCATGTTGAACTTGTCATATAAAATTTCTGCCTGGTATAGATTCAGATATTTTAACTTTTAAACCGATACAACTTTAATGCAATAGAAAAGCAACTACTTTTTAAAATCACACGCATACATAATCCATTTGCTGCAATGCTGAGGCAGAGTAATGCTATGCACGTGCTGCAGTGCCAAGGCAGCGCAATGCTGCGCATGTGCTGCAGCGCTGCTGCATTAAGTTAAAGTAGGTCTCCAGGTGTGTTCTATTTTAAAAGGGATGAAGGGGGATTCCTACCCTTCCTGATGTAGGAACACTAATTTAGAAGTTAATGGCCCTTTCTCAATGCCATGTGGTCTCTCTGTTTAACATAGCATTAAGGAGTCACTCTTTTTATGTGAAATTCCATCATACAAATGATGACGCAATTTCAAAGTAAAATAGTGTGAGTCACTAGGAAATGAAGCAGTTACTTTCATTGTAAATGCACAACATCCTATTCCCATATCTTTTATTAGCAGTTCAGAAGAATGAATGGAGATGTAATTGTAGGCAGGGTGTAACTATGGGTCGTAGGGGCAGAGTCAGCTCTGCCATTAGGCAGAGTAGGCAAATGCTAGGGGTGCCCCTAGCATTTTTTTTTTCAGAGTGCCGGCTGCAGCCGCGGCTCAACTTTAAATCTCTGCCAATTGGGAGATTTAAACTTGAGCCGCGGCTGGACAGCAATGTTGGAGGTAAGGGGGGCTGCACAGACAGGGGGGGCGGCGGGTGGGGGGTTGCCTAGGGCGGTGATAGGGCCAGAGCCGTCTCTGCATAGGAGTCTGGTGCAGGATTGACATCAGGGTCCCCTCTACCCGCAGAGCTGCCCCCTCATTCCCCTGGATCTAATAAAGAAGACTTGCTGGTTGCATCTGCTGTCACCTCTATTATTATTCCATTGATTGTAGTGCTGATTAGTTCAAAAACACCAATTTGGAGGTTATTCACTAAGGTGCGAATTCGACTGTCGAATTTTCAAGTAGCGGATTCCCATAGCAAATCCGCTACTGTGACAATTTTCCCATTGTAATGTCCCGACTGTGACAATATTCTCATTGTAAAGACGTGACTGTGACAGTAACAGGTCTATTGCGACTGACTTTAGCTGGCGAATTCACACATACGCAACAATTCAGACTTTAGTGAATAACCCCCAGATGTGCAGCACATTTGTAACTTAGGGCCTTATTCACTAAAGGATGACTTCACCTGATGAACTCACTTTGCTACAATACGAGCCACATTGCCGGAATAATTGAGAATTCACTTCTCATTATGGACTCGGCACTGAATAGAACAAGTGGACAGCGGTGATCAATGTCAGATGTTGTTGTGTTTCGTAGTCATTCGGATCAAAGTAGAATGCGTTGCCCTGCCATCAGCCCCCCAATTCACCACTCCAATGTGGCAAAGTGAAACAGGTGAATTCGGAGCACTACACCTAGTCGCATTCGCTCCTTTCACACACTCTGCTTCTAAGTCAATAGTAGAAGCGCCTGTGCACATGCTTACAAAGTGATGTGAAGTGCTTCGTAAGATATTGACTATCATAGCCACCTAAATTGGTTGCATATTCGCTACATGGCAGACTTTGCATAATAAGCAAACCTGGGGAAGTGCCAAATAGATGAGAATTCAGAGCTTTAAGTGACTATTTCGCCTTTAGTCAACGAGGCCCTTAGTTGGACACCTTTTAAATTGAACTCAGTGAAATGACGTTAGCTCTAAAATGATGTAAAATGTCAGTTTACAATATTTTGTGCATTTAGGGGGGAATTCACGATTGTGCGAAGAGAGCTCCGAATCCTTCGGCTCACTTCCCACTGACTGTTATGTGCTCGCTGATGTCCTGCATGCAGACATCAGCAAGCACTTTCTTTAAAGGGATTCCAGTCTTGGCGAGACCAAAAGAGTCGACTCGCCGAGACTGGTATCCCTTTAAAGCGCTCGCTGATGTCCGCATGCAGGACATCAGCGATCGCATAACACCATGTGCGAAGTGAGCCGATGGATTCGGAGTTCACTTCGCTCAATGGTGAATTCCCCCCTAGTGTGAATAAGAATGACCACAATTTAAATGCAGTTCGTATGAAATCCATTGCAGTCCAGGTTAGTATATTTTTATTGATTCCTGCAGTTATGAGCTGATCCAGTAACCCGAACACCACGTGTGTGTGTGTGTGTGTGTGTGTGTGTGTATATATATATATATATACAGAGATCCCTTAAACATTCGGTAATGGCAGGTGTGTTTAAGAATTAATTTCTTGGTGTTTGGAATTTAGTTAAAGGTGAGCTGGGAAGGGGGGGATGATGTATATATTGTAACACAGCCAGTTATTTGCATACAGATTGCTGATGTGAACATGAGCAGACATAAGTAATTTGTTTAAAGTAGAAACAGAACTCTCTAAATACAAAGAAACCAAAAACAATCACTTAACAAGGTTCAGAAATGTCCAGGGAAACCTTTTTTGGTGGTTAGCCATTGTAACACTGTCATTTAATCTAGCATTTGTTTATTTTCATGTGAAAGGTGATCAGTCTAGTTAAAGGGGATGTTCATATTCATGTTTAGAGTGTTGATGATGTTTTTCATTACTCCCTCTTTTTGTTTAAGCCCTGTACTGTCCTCCTTTCATTCTGTACCTTAAAAGCCACTGCCTGGTTTCTAGGTTAATCAACCCCTAACAACCAGATTGCCAATTAAAAGGACAAGTAACACTAGAAATGACATTTGCTACTTAAGGTTTCATGGCAGTTACTCTGATGCTGTACTTGAAAGAAAAGGTCATCTTTGAAGTTGAATTCTTAAATTTCTATTTGTTTATGTTGTTTCCTTTCATAATTCTTGTTCCTGATCTACCAGTGAATGCTAACAGCTGATTGGTTGCTATGTGTTACCAGACTTCTGGAAAGACTGCCTCTGTTGATGAATTCCCTATAAGTGGGTACCATATTTATACATGATGGTGTCATGCAGTATGTGGCCCACACTAACAGATTTACTTCATGCCCAAGGGAAGTTTTAGCATGCCAACAGCTGTTAAGTCAGACTAAGACAGTAACTGATGCTATTTCTCAACTGCAAATCCCACCATCCTCCTGAAGCTATGGCCAGACTAGCGATTCATAGACAAACTTGCATTGATTCAATGTTTCAAAATAAAAATAAAACTAGGGAACCTGTATGGGATTCCACCTTTCATACCAGTGGGATAAGCATGGTCTATACCAGGGGTGGGCAATTAATTTTCTCATAAGGCCACATGAGGAATAGGAATAGCTTTAGAAGACTAGACTCAGCTATTCCTACTTCTCTTGTGACCTCCTAGAAGAGGAACACTGTAGCGCTAAGGATCCAGGAGGGCCGACATTGGCCGAAGGGCCGAGCCAAAGATGTTTGCGAGCCGTAGTTTGCCCACCTCTGATCTAAACTGTTTGTTGACTGAAATTAGCCACAGAGGGATTTAAAGATATTTTTTTCTCTCGGGCTGTTTCACATTATTTACATTAAAACAACATCACAGCCAAAGGGATCTGAGCCCTGCATGTGGTAATTTCAGCTAGCAGATCTGTGACAAAAGTTATTTTACATTTGTTTTTAAATGTCTAGATGTATTGATTTTCCAACTTTTTCAATCTTGGCTTTCCATTGTTATCAAACTACAAATCCCACCATTCTTCTAGGACCGGACAGGTTTTTTTTTGTTTGTTTGTTTTTAACTCAAACCACTGTTGTATAGTGGAACCTCCTATCTTTGAAGTGCAAGGCATGTCAGCATATCCTTGAACAATCTAAGGCTTACAGAATTTTTTATTTCCCCTTTAATATATATTTTCCAAACCTTAGACCCAGGTAGCGCTGCATTCTTGTAATGCACTTTAAATGTCATAAAAATAGATCAATAAATAAACTGCTCAGTCATTTTCAGCATGGCTCTCCTCCTCTAAGCATTTGTTCCTACCATGCCTGTAATAACAGTTCTGTGTGAACACGTATTTACGATACTAACCCAGGCCCCAACAATGTTATGTAGCACAATTTGTCCTCCAATGTTTGAGTGGCACTCTACAAGTCTGGCCAGTCACCAAAGACTTTCTTTCTCCAGTGCCAGCATGTCTTCATCATTAGTAAGCTCTGGACCTTGCCTGTCAGCCCACAATCAACAAAGTAAGCAAGAACACCAGCTATTATTACATTTCCCAGGTAGAGCTTAAGGCCGCATTAATCGCAGGTTTTCGTATTAATTAAATGTTGCCTAAAGGGCCTTCCTATGTCTGTGGGTTCCTGTGCAGTTGCATAGGCCTGGTTATCACCTTTAATACAAAACACCTATAACCAAAGCCAAGATGGAACATGTGATCTCCTCTTTGCTTTCTATGGCGGACTGTTATAGTGATTAAACAAAAAATACGAGAGGGTTTACCTTCTCAATTGCCTGCCGCTACGATCCCCTTAGCAGTGTAGCTTGTCCGGGTGCTCAGGAAAAAGTCAGACAAGGTTCAATCAAGAAAGAATAGAGGTTTCCGGCACTCCGTGTATCCAATAAAAGTTTATCTTTATTTCACCACATGGGCTGGTTAAAAATGCTTAAAAACAGACAGCATAATAGTGCCTACACATTTCGCGCTCGGCGCTTATTCATGGCTTAAAAACCTTTAATACAAAACACCTATAACCAAAGCCAAGATGGAACATGTGATCTCCTCTTTGCTTTCTATGGCGGACTGTTATAGTGCCTTTAAGGCTGAGGCCTTCAGCTATATGTTTTAGAGAGTTTTTACTGCTCATGAAACTGAACTAATCTTCTGGCAAACCAGGCCTCGCTGGTTAGATTCACAGGAAAACTGAGCTTGGCCACACTTTTAGGACTTGCGTAAAACACGACTATCGCAATGATAAGGCACACCATTTTCTATTGAAAGCAGCACAAGCACACTGACCATAGCCCAGGGTTTAAAGGAGAATAAAGCCCATGTCGGGGGTGATTTTAAGCAGGGTCAAGCCGGGTTGACAACCCAGTTACATTTTTAAAAAGAGCCATTTGTACCATTATCCTATAGTTTTCTGTAGGCAATTTTATGTGTCCTGAGTGAGGTTCCATGTTCAGTCTACTGTAAAAATTCCTTAGTACTAAATTTCTCATCCTTCTTGTTGGACTAAATATGTTGCACATTTGTGAAAACAGTAGTTAGAGGGGACAATATTTGTAAGTCTGGATGGTAATAACATTTCCAATGCAACTACTATGTATTAAAATATTAACTGCTACTGATGAGAATTGGAGCAAACTTTGGAGGAAAGGTACAATTATAGCAGCAGGAAAGGGAATGTATACAAGCAATTAACTTCAGGTTTCTTTCTTTGTTATTGTAATATTTAGATTGTAAGCTCTACAGGCCTGGGACCTCCAACCTCTTGTGTGAACCACAACTTGACACTTATAGAGGAATTTATTAAACTCAGAAAAGCTCGTTTTTGCTTTTCCAAGATTATTAATTGGGCGAACCCCCGGAAGTTTCTGGCGGTAAGCATTGTGAGATTTGTTTTGATCGATACTTACCAAGAGAAACTTTTTCCATCGAATATATCCATGGAAAGGGATTTTATATTAGTGAAGTATAGTAATGCTTTAAATTAGTGTAGTATAGTAACGCTTTACATTAGTGTAGTATAGTAACGCTTTACATTAGTGTAGTATAGTAACGCTTTACATTAGTGTAGTATAGTAACGCTTTACATTAGTGTATTATAGTAACGCTTTACATTAGTGTAGTATAGTAACGCTTTACATTAGTGTAGTATAGTAACGCTTTACATTAGTGTAGTATGGCTACCCTTTCCTTGGAAATATTCAATGGAAAAAGTTTCTCTCAGTAAGTATCAATCGAAACAAATTTTGCGATACTTGCCACAAGAAACTTCCGGGTGTTCGCCCAATTAAACTCTGAAAAGCCAAAACGGACTTTTCCAAGTTTAATACATTTTTCCCTAAATAAAGTGAAGTATCCTTGTGATAAAATACTTGTATTGTTGAATGCATTTTTCTCATGTCTGTTTTATATTTGGATTGTTGAATTGTACAGTGTTGTGTAAATTTGTGGCGCTTTATAAGTAAAATTATACATACAACAGTCACATAGTTTATAAGGCTGAAAAGAGACACAAGTCCATCCAGTTCAGCCTATTTTCCTGCAATGTTGATCCAGAGGAAGCCAAAAAACCCATGAAAAAATTATCCTCCTAATTCCTTCTTGACTACAAATATGGCAATTAGAATAATTCTCTGGATCAAGATCCCACCTCCAGTTATCCAGTGCCCATAACTTGTAATGTTCTTACACTGAAGAATCAGAATAATTCCCTGGATCAAGATCCTACCTCCAGTTATCCAGTCCCCATAACTTGTAATGTTCTTACACTGAAGAATCAGAATAATTCCCTGAATCAAGATCCCACCTCCAGTTATCCAGTACCCATAACTTGTAATGTTCTTACACTGAAGTATCAGAATAATTCCCTGGATCAAGATCCCACCTTCAGTTATCTAGTACCCATAATTTGTAATGTTCTTACACTGAAGGAAAACATCCAAACCAGTTTTGAACTCTTTGGAATAAACCATAACAATTTCTACAGGCAGAGAGTTCCATAACCTCACTGTTCTTACAGTAAATAACAACCTTATATGTTGATGCAGAAAATTTCTTTCCTCTATACACATAAGATGCCCCCTTGTTATACTGTACTTACAGTTCTTGGTATAAATAGATTGTGGGAGAGATTTCTGTATTGACCTCTGATATATTTATACATTGCAATTAGATAATCTTTCTTGGTACTGTAGTTTTCCCATTCCTTTTATTACTAGTATAGTATTACTATATTACTATTATTACTAGTATAGTATAGTATTCCTTTTATTATTAGTAGCCTGTCTTTGAACCTGCTCAAACTCAACTACATATTTCTCATAACAAACGAACGAAGACTCCGGCACTCCGAAATAAATAAAATCATCCAAAATTTATTGTAACAAAGTTAAAATCCAAACGTCATGGTGGTAAGATAAAATATTAGAGGGTGCTTTTATCTTTTATCTTACCACCATGACGCTTGGATTTTAACTTTGTTACAATAAATTTTGGATGATTTTATTTATTTCGGAGTGCCGGAGTCTTCGTTTGTTTGTTGTTTGCGACATTGGGCCTCTTACTCCTTGGCACCCGCTGTTCTTTATATTGGTTTGGTGGATTGAGCGATCGTCTCCTTTCTCTGCACTTACATATTTCTCATACACTGGTGCCCCTTTTGATGTACCCCATGATTTGTTTTAGCAGCTGCCGCTTGCCACTGGTTGGTACAGTTAAGTTTTGTCAACAAAATTTCCTAAATCTTTTTCCATGTCTGTTTTGCATAGTGTTTTCCCATTTAGAAAATAATCTAGACATGCATTTCTGCTTCCCATATGCATAACCTTACATTTATTAGTGTTAATCCTCATTTGCCACTTTCCTGCCCAAGCTTCCAGCGTATCTAGATCCCTCTGTAATAAAGTACTCTCCTCT
Organism: Pipa parva; assembly: GCA_019650415.1. NCBI lineage: Eukaryota > Metazoa > Chordata > Amphibia > Anura > Pipidae > Pipa > Pipa parva. The sequence goes on from WMED01000714.1 coordinate 19,554, forward strand.
TTTGTATTAACTACTTTACAAAGTTTAGTATCATCTGCAAAAATTGAGATTTGACTATGCAATCCCTCAGCAAGCTCATTTATAAATATATTAAGGAGAAGTGACTTCTCATCAATTCAGGTGGGTACGCCCTTGATTCTCCACTTCTTATTCACTAAATAGCAGATTCCCATTGTAAAGTTGTAACCGTGACAATATTCTCATAATGACGTGGCGACCACGACAGTAGCCGTCTATTGGCTACTGTGTGACCATCGTTAGCTGGCAATTCACACCTTTATGTTTCTGTTCTGGATTCATGGTTGAATTCAATGCAAATCAGTGGGGCCAGTAACATTTTTGGATGTAGAGGTCCTTCTTAATATCAGGCAAAATAGACATTTATAAAGGAAGCAACTGTCTTCTTAGCTGATTTCCATGGAGACGTGTAAATAGACAAGTGTATCCATTTTAACAGTTTTATCATAGTCCTTAAGAATTAAACAGTCAATACATTGGATCAGCATTCCTTATTTATCCACAAAATGGAAATATATCTGTGTTTAAATCTACAATGATCCCTGGTGGTCTGTCTTCCCTCTGAGAGAGAGAGAGAGAGGAGGACGGAGCACACAGCGCTATGTAATTATTTCTTGGATTCATGCCTCTCTTTGGTTTCATGCTTCAATACTTTCTGCTCTGTGTATTGGGTAGGCAACTAGCGTTGTATGAAGTTTTTGACATAATATATTGGGGACAGGGCACACTGGGCCTTAGAGTTCACCTTTCAAGTATTAATTGTTTATCCAGTAATGGTGTGTTGGGTCTTGGTTTAATCTGTAAACACTATTCAGGACACTATGATCCTAGTTTAAGTGTCATCCATTCAGCGGTTTATATTGAAATAATTTTTTTTTATTATGGCTACAAGAAGATTAAAACAATTTGTTCCGCAATTTATTGCATTGTGTGTTTTTGTAAAAACCTTTCTCCTTAGGGTACAGATAACCAGGCTTGTTCTATTTGAACCTTAGGGTGAAAATTTACACTCCTTTATTTATCAAACTATTTGGGGTGATTAGAGGATATACTGCCTATTACGTTCTTGGCAGGTTCCCTGCATCATAAATACTCAGAGTGACATATTTTTGGGTTAAACAAAATTCCATAACTGTTTAATGACATTATAAGAAACCCTAACCTTTCTATAATCTATACAAGGTTTTAATTGTATACGAACACTGTAACACTTCATATAGTCGTGCAACAATTACAATGTAGTTATTTATAAAGACTTTTCTTAAATATCTCCTCTAAGGCAAAATAATTCTAATTTTTTATTTATTTATTTTTTTAAATGATTTTAATTTAGGTATTTATGACGCTATTCAAACATATCAAATTAGAAAATCTAAACTGGAACATAAAATAAAATTTCTGTGGTTGGCTTTTTGACTTCTTAGCTCTCCCTCCCCCTTCCCCTCAGCAGTAATATTAAGAGAGTTTTTTTCTTTTCTGTTCATGGCTTGGGGGTATTAGATTCATTCAAATGGTTTGCAGTAGAGATGCATTAAAGGGCAACTATATCCATTATTAATAGTATTTGAATTCTATCTGTGAAATAAAACTAAATTCTAATTTCCTGCTATTTAAAGTATATCCTATAAAAAAGTATAAGCGATAAAAGATGTTTTGTTTGTATTTGTCTTGTATCAGTGGTATCGATTATAAGTAAATTTACTTATCAAAGCCATATTTTTTGTATAAGGTAAGCCTTACTACATGGATATTAATGAATAATAAAACCTGGATTTAATTTCCTTATACTAATCTTAAGGAAGTTGATCAGTTTGATGTAGATCAATTTTTAATGAAGGAATATGTTCCTACTATTTAATAATAACTTAATAATTAAATAAAATAACAGGCTGTCATTTCAAGTGATGTTTTATTTAAAAGTAATTTACATTCAAACAGGCGAAAGATAAAAAAACAGAATGATGTAAAATATTTTGCTCGCAGATTTTGAATGAAAACGCTCCCAGAAATGTCCCCTGGTATTTTTCTTCAAGAACCATCTTACGAAATATCTGCTTGCTCCAAAAAAGTGTTTGTATTTACTACATTCGATCAGCAATCCCGTTTGAGTAGATTAAGTTCCTCTTTATTCCACTTTTTTAGATTCTTCTGAAACCCCCCTGTTGCAATAAGATTTCCGTGAAGCGTTCATTAATTAAGTCGTTGTGTTCTATCTATATATTCTGAACTTCTTGTTTTATCTGTTTCTTGTCTGCTAGTTTGTCCCAGCATGGATATTCGCAATGATGTGTCTCAGTTTCGTAAGCTGGAGAACTGTACGGTCATTCAGGGCAACCTGCAGATTCTGCTCATGTTTGGCACCAAATCTGAAGACTTTCGTGGCCTGCGATTCGAACGCCTCACCATGATCACCGAATACTTGCTTCTCTTCCGTGTTTATGGCTTGGAAAGCCTCCGGGATCTTTTTCCCAACCTGTCCGTTATTCGGGGCACAGATCTCTTCTTTCATTACTCGTTGGTTATCTTTGAGATGCCCCATCTAAGAGACATTGGACTCCACAGCCTCACCAACATCCTACGGGGTGCAGTGCGCATTGAACGCAACCAAGAACTCTGCCATATTTCCACCATAGATTGGAGCTTACTTATGGAGTCAGTAGAGAATAACTACATAGTGGGCAACAAGCCTGTGGAGGAATGTGCTGATGTCTGTCCAGGCATACGGGACTCTGGAGAGTCCTGTATAAAAACTGATATTAATGGGCTTAGCGAGTCTCGATGCTGGACCTCCACTTATTGCCAAAAAGGTAAGGTTGTAAAGCAATCCCGTGTGTTCAACGATGCGTGTATGACATCATAGTTCTTGTAACTAGCGGTGGTGGGAAATTCTATTTTTAATTTTTCAAATTTATATTGTAATCACATTTAAATGTAGTTTTTAAAATGCTTTAGATAGGAGTGTTATAAAATATGATTGGTGGCTGATCTTTATATTTTTGCCTTGTGGGGGTTTTTACGGAGTTTTCTGGATTGTAGGCAACCAGGAAGTGATTTTGAGCGCAGGTTTTGGCACAGAACTAGTACAGGCTTTGAACAGAAAGATGCGCAATCAAAAAGTGTTTTTTTTTTAAATATGAATTTTGATTGGCAAGGAGGGTGGGGTTAGTGACACCCCCTCGACATCCAAAAAAGATGAAATAGTGAAACAAATACAAATTAAAATTTTAAATGTGGAAAAAAAAGAAGTATTTTAAACACCATTGTCTGCTACATACTAAAAAAAATCAATTAAAGGTCAACATCTCCTTTTTAAAGTCTTTAATATAAATCTGCATAGCATTTCTGGGGACGGATCTCATCCTAAGATCCATAAACCTTATGAATAAGTTCTCGGGATCATTTTTAGCCCTGCTTGTAATTATTTCTGCTCCCATAGAACATACCGGATCACTTCTATTAGGTCCAGAGCCCAATCCCAATTGCTGGAAACCTGCAAAGTGATAAACAAGGAGGATCCATTGCAGATTTTATCATAGGACCTCTTACTTTATACAGCTTTATAAAGTGATAGACATTATAATGGGGCAAATTCATTAAAAACCATATTCAACTGTCAGTGAATTCATGTCTCTGTGAATTCACGATTTACTAAGTGGCAGATTCCCTTAGCAAAGAAGTGAAAGCATCTGAAGCAGTTTCTTGCGCATTGAGGTGTAGTCATTTGAATAGTAGAAGCCTGCCGTCAACCCCCTAATTCGCAACTCTGGAAAATTGGCAAATTCAGAACACTGCGCCTTGCCGAATATATGACTTCCATAGCCTCTGATGCTTGATGAATGAGAAAATGGTGTAGGTGCAAAAGTATGTTTTCATTTGTTGTTTTACTGCTATAATATGGTGATTGTCGTGAGATTTTACCTGTATGTTTATTGTGAAAAGTTCTCCTTTTCAAAAATCGCAGTTATTAAAATCACAGAACCCCCCC
>WMED01000715.1:0-25881 GCA_019650415.1 Pipa parva
ATCTCTGATTCCTGTATTTCTCCAGCAGCCATGCTGCTTACCCAGTTCCACCTGCCATGCAGCTTACCCAGTTCCACCTGCCATGCAGCTTACCCAGTTCTACCTGCCATGCTGCTTACCCAGTTCCACCTGCCATGCTGCTTACCCAGTTCCACTGCCATGCTGCTTACCAAATTCCACCTGCCATGCTGCTTACCTGGTTCCAGTGCACAATGACCATGAGGGCTCCCAGCCCCTCCCACTTCCTTTTCTCCCCACACATCCTTCTTCCTGTAACTCCCACCTACTCCTTCCTTGTAGTTCCTAGCCCAGTCAATAGCCCCTTACACTATAGAAGGGGACCTGCATGCTCCAGGGGCTGCTTTTCCTGTCAGTGTTAGGAAAGACAGAACTATTGATTTTAATATCTTAAGGAAAAAAGTTAAACTTATTTATGTACATAACATCCTTTACAACATGTTGGGTTCATGAATATTTTCCCTATTTCCATAAATATATTCAGTGGCAGCACGGAAATGGAATATGTAGATCATTCTTGCCATTCATCTGTTTAATTTAAGTAGCAAAGTCTTTATATATAAAAAAAAAAAAACAACAATTTGCAGAACACATTTCTGTAAAAGCCCAATTTAGCAGACTCAAACTGAACAAAGGTGAATTCCCTAATCTTCATAAGGATTGCATATATGAACATCTCTAAGAGTGATTTTGGGAGTTGAAAAAGTTCTCTCTCATTATTATGCTTTTAAAGGGGACTTAAAGGTAAAAAAAGATGACTTATTAGAAACCTTACCTCATATAGAGGTGTATCGCTACAGTCACAGCAGGAGCTGTGCTGTAATTAGCTGGCACCCGATGCTTGTTCATCACCGCTGGCTGACAGAGAAGTCAGCGCGCAGCTCCTGCCAGTAGTTTCACCAGCTTCACACATCATCACGCTCATTGCAGGGAGAGTTCACATTGGCCCCCGCAATTAACATGATGATGTTTTAACCATTTATCACCACCGGTGAAACAAGTCGGGAGGAGCTTTGCGCTGGCTTCTCAGTCAGCCAGCGCTGATGAACAAGCATCGGGTGCTGTGTAATTACAGCACAGCTCATGCTGCGACTGTAGCGATACACCTCTATATTTGGTAAGGTTTCTAATAAGTCTTTCTTTTTTTTTAACCTTTAGTTCTCCTTTAAACTACTCTTTGCAAGTAATATTACTGATTTTTTACCTGACTTTTACAATGGTGTGCACATACACTAAATTTTTTTTTTTTTCTGAGCGCTGCATGTTAATCTGTAACCAGGGAAAGAACAAATTTTTAGCGAAACCAGTATACTAGAACATGAAAAAAAAAATCTAACGATAAAAGGAAGAGTATAAAAATATTTGTTTGTGAAATGCGTTTAAACAATATACACAATGAACATGTTCTACATTTCACCATTCTAACGGATTAACTGAAAACTACAGAAGATAACATATACCCATCAATGCAGCCACTAATTCAGGTGAATTAGAGTACAGTATCTACTGTAGTCCCTAGTAATATAGAAATTATTGTCTGTGTCTGAGTGATTCTTAATGTTTCAGCATCATTCATGTATAATTTAACTTCATATATACTCATATATATATATATGTTATTCATTATTGCATGATTTTTTTGCTTTCTCGTGCTTTTTTTCTGTTATGCAGAAGCACACATTCCTTCATATCATAACTCAATCATGTTTGACTTTAAGCCAAGTAGAGGATGGCACCTTTGGTCCAACTGTGGAGTATTGTAATGGTAGAAACCAACAAAAATGGATCATGAAAAATTATACAAGGATGGAAATTTTTAGAAATATATTTTACAGCCCTACAGATTACTTTCTATGAAAAGTATTGAGGTTGGTATCATGCGATAGTATCATTGTAGAAGAGACAGGCAATAAGAAAACCTGAATTATGTGACATTGCTATTGTATTTCAAATAATTATAAACTAGATGAAAAATAAACTAGACTGTTGGACAAATTTCATTAAAAACTATTTCAGAAAATGAATGAAGTATAAAAATGTAAGAAGTGGTTACACAGGTAGAGGGCTTGAGTAAAAAAATTGGGGAAGAAGGATACTAAACAGAGGAAAAAATAAAATAGAAATTAGAAAATTTGGAAATAAAGCTGGGGTCGCTCGACCGTCCCACGGGGGTCTAGAAACGCTGCGGCACCTGGAAGTGCCCACAGAAACCTTCTTATAAGGGTTCCTGCGGGGTGATGTTGGCCGAAAACATCACTAGGTGATGCTCGTACGTGATGACGTTTCGCCCGAATGTCACCCCGTGACACGCGTACGTGGTGACATTTTGCCTGAACGTCACCACGTGACATGTGTACATGATGATGTTCAGCCAAAACATCATCACAGGGTGCGCTGTGACGTCAGCGCCGAGGGTCGCACCGAACAAAAGGTTGAGAACTGCTGATTTAGATGATATGGTTATTGACAGATTACCAGATGATGTGTCATTGCACATCAGTTATTGTCTGACCACATTATCTGAGACATTTACCTGGCACCTAGCTGTATCCAAAAGAACATATATATTATGTAGATATATTTACCAACCTCTCGATCCCTTGCGACAGTTGATCAGGTGCTCTGGAGTTAGAGGACGTCTTTACTTGTACCAAGAAAAAATCGATATCTCCAGCACTCCTCTTAGGTTTACAAATAGTGTATTAGTACCACATGGGCGACTTAAAAACACTTTAAAAACACATGCCTATGCGTTTCACGCGTTGGCGCTTAGTCATGCCATGACTAACATTTTACTGATTAATAGAAATTTAAAAAAAAAAAAAATCATTGCAAATGTAGTTTTGCAGATTTTCTCCTATATATAAGGCCATTGTTGAAATCTCTTAGTTAGAGATGGGGCAGGGAGATTCAATAATTCAGAAGACTTTAGACTGGATATAACAAATTATCAAGAAGAATTTGGAAAGATAATGTTAGATTGGAAATGTAAAAATATAGCTGGGTGACTTTTCACATTTTTTGGTCTGATTCCTAAAGTAACAGCACTACCCTTAAATACAGATAAATACGCTGGGAAAATATTATGTAGGTGAGCATATACAATAAGCATGTATACAAAACCTTTACTAACTGGATCTTATATAATAAAAAGGTGATAAAAATCTGCCCAATTTAACTACAGTTCTAAATATATTAACCTTCGTCCGGCTGAGTAGGTACAATTGTAACTATTCCATTTTAAAATTGCAATAACTTTTTTTCGAAAAGCCGTAGTGGGCTGAAATTTCGTGACATCTCTGCAGTTTTGGTCCAAATTTCAATAAAATATCTCCACCTTCTTCCGAGATAAGGGGTCGAGATATTTTTGCATCCATAACAAGCTGCATAGGTACAAATGTACCCTCATATATTTTGAATGAAGATAATGCAAGGAAAAAAGAATTATATTTTTTTTAAGGGACCCTTGGCAAGAGACAAATCACAAACATGGAGTATTGCCACAGGTTGTAAATTACAACTGCAATAAATGATTCAAAATCCACTGGGGAAAATGTATATGCATACATGTTTATATGTTATATATAACCTATAGGAACAAATTCTAAGCAAGTCTAAGCTCTGGTTTATCCAACCAGCGCAAGTTTGTACCTATGTATTTAACTTCCCCCAATGTGTTTCCATAGGATGCTTGGAGAGTTCCACATTTTATTATGTAATTAAAAAAAAATACTCTCTGAAGTACAGTTTCACCAATGAATGCCAGTAGTTAGACAAAAGCATAATAAAATATGAAGATCCAATATTTATTTTGCATAGCATTTTTTCACGAGAGGAACTTGGCACTAGGATATATAGACCTTTAGTTTTCTTATAATCATGTAGAAAATAAATTTAAGCTGTATAACTAAATGTGTTAAATTCTGTATACATATACTTGAATGTTTTTTCCTTCGAACTTTTGTTTTCACAGCATTTTATACTAAAACATATAAACAGCAACCAATGCTTGGATGAGCCATCCGATGAAGATAAAATGGTTCCCACCATGAAAGATTGCAATGGAAGTCGATCGCAACAGTGGCTGCTGCGTAACATGACCTTGGCTTCCTAAAGCTCATAGAGTGTATACCAATTGTTACCGGTATTTTGAAATGTCAAAGGACCTCAATTATCAGACACTTGAGAGAATATAACACTTCCTATTTCAGTGATATCAGATGATTATGAACCTCTTTAAAATCCTGCTGTGAGGATGAAAATAGGACATTTTCTATTTTTTTTCCCTAAACAATACATGACTGTACATGTTCAATGGAAATTTGTGTCTGTCTTACAAATAAAGCACACTAGAAGCTGTAAATAACATTATGTTTGGAAGAATGCTGTCACTAAAAATTGGCAAATAACTTACAGATATAGAATATGTTCTATTAAATAAAATTGATATGTGTAATAGGCAAGAAACTTTTTTTTTTTTTATTGTACGAAATAAGGTAAGCTGAATCAAATATATTTATAATTATCTTGGGGATATTAAGATTCAATGAAAAATGCACTTAATAGGATTCAAAGTAAACATTTTTAGGGATAAATTTCTAAAGTTCGAGAAAATCAATTTCGACCGATCGATATTTTCGATTGGATTTTTCGATGGAAAGGTAGCCATACTTTACATTAGTAATATACTACCTTTCCATCAAAAAATCCAATCGATAAACTCAATCAAAAAGTTTTGATAGATAAGTATCAATCGATATTTTATGATAAGTCACCCTTTTTTTACATCGATAAAACTCGAGAAAGTGAAAATCGACTTTCTTGATCCTTAGAAATTTCTCCCTTAATGTATAAGCAATCTATGTTAAAATAATTCATCACTGATTTTAATTGTTTGATATTTTCATGTGAAAAAAATATGTGAAATCAGTATGTCTAGACTTTAGCTCTTGGAATCTGAGAAATATTAATCTGCAAATCAGATGTACAGTTGATCTTAGTTCTAGATTATGCTTGACTCTCAACAGAATGATAGTATATAATGTTTGTATCATCATGGCAACATATTTTTATTCATTCAGAATTCAAGACATAAATGTACAAAATGCCATATCATAAAGTTAGAGTATTTTTTTAATGAACAAATACTACGCCAAGATGGTAAACCTAAACAAAATCATATTGAGGAAATTCAGTTCTGAATATTATATACCAATTACAAATGTAAAAAAGAAATACAGTTTAAATAACTGCCTAACTTTATTAGCTATACTTTACAGCTTCATTTTAATTTTATGTTATTGTACTTTCATCATTGATAGTTACCAGGGTGATTGTCACCTAGACATGGGACTTTAAAACTAAAATAGTTACAGTGCTCAGTCACTTTGATTTTTGGATTATGGTGATTATATATTATCTCCAAATTTAAAAATGTTCTTTATTCATTTTTTATATAAAAATATCGTAGATGTCCTAAGACTTTCTGGAAAAAAGAAATACTTACCACTTAGAGGTAAAAGCTGCTGTGTTGGTTTCATTTATCATAAGACTCCCACAACTAGAATGTTCTGTTCAGAAGGCTTCAAACCATGAAATTCTTCTGGACATTGGAGGCCACATAACATTTTTTAATATATCTCAGTCACTTTGATGTTACCTGTTTGACAGCTGTTACTTAGTCATTCTTTATTTCACAGAGAACTGCTGTTTCTTAAAAGAGCTCTTTTTACCTGAAGGGATCAAGAACTAAGGTTAAAATATATCCAAAGTGATGACCACCATCTGTATTTTAGCAAGATTTAACAGTAGTCTTTGTCATCATGACATAAACATGACTGGGTTTATTTTTTTAATAGAAAACTATACTGTATATTTTTTTGGATAATTATACACAATTTAGTGTTGCAATGGAAAAAGTAATTTAAAAAAGTCTCTGCAATTAGCTGATCCAACCAGTAGTCCCTTCTGAGTGTCTCCACACAAGGTGGATTGTTCCCATGACCTTTTACTAAGTACAGGCATAGTTCAGATTTCCCAGACACTGAGTATATGATTATACAGCACTGCATAAATGGCATTGTTTTTCATTTTTGTGGGGTTAACAAGTAATTAATATAACATTATTAAATTCCAGAAAAAAATGTAGTTTTCTTATCAAAAATAATGTATCATCAAGACTGTAATCTATATTCTACTTATGTTTACCTGCTGGCAGGCAGAACTGCCACAAGTAAAATTAAATCACAAGCATTATAGAAATCCAAGCTGCATTTCGAATCTTAAGTCGCTGTCTTCAGTGTCACCATTTTCGTTGGGTATCATCCTTGATGATGTGGCATGTGACTGGATAGTAGTTTGCTTCAGTGAGGAGAGGGGTGGCTTGGTTGAGCATTGCTCAGAAGGATGTCTTATCCAGGGTACTGTTTGGAGGAGTGGCTAAAATCACAAAATAGATTACTCTGTCTGACATTGAAGACGAACATCTGAAGGTAGGTTAGTTAAAATATCTGTTGGGACTCAGTAATTAGGCTATTTTAAGTTAGGCTAACCTATACAAAGGCATTATTTTCTTTTATGTATGTTTAAGCTTCCGTCCTTCTGTAAAACATGAAAACTAGTAAAATAATTCCTTTTTTTCTCTCTTTTGTGCACTTTATTCATTTACATTTTTCTAAAAAAGGTTTCTGTTAAAAGAAGGTATCTGAAATATTGTATTATGCTACATAGTAAATGACTGAAAGCTAATGATGGTGCTTTTTATCAAAATTTATGGCAAATAATTCATTTTTTCAACTTGCAAAAACATATTTTACCAGTTGCGATATGTATATTTTTTTGGTAGACTTCAATTTGAGTTGCCAGCTGTTAAGGCAACTAATGTCAGTGATGTTTAAAGTTGAATATTTGCAAAATGTCAACTCTCTCTAAATGGTAGATTCCTGGTTTCAATAAAACCCACAATTTATTTGTGTCCTGTTAGGTTGGTGCTTTAAAGGAGCAGTTTACTCCCCAATAGTTATTTTTCTTTCCATTTGTAATTATCCATAACCCAATTCCAGTATTTATATATTATTTACTCATTTCCATTTGTTTCAATTTACAGCCAATTTAATACAAATGATTTTCTACATACTTCCTCTTCAGCAGTTTGGAATCTTAGAGGTACAGTCTAGTTGCCAAGTTATTTGCCCATCCGATTGTCACTATACTGTATATTGAAAAAATAATTTAGTTAATATATTTTCAGTTGTTTTACAGTAGTCCCACCTCTTTCACCTTCTCTTTACAGATTGTGAAGGTCTAGAGGCAAAGCAATAGGGGGTCACAGAGGTCAATCCCCAAGAGGGACCAGAAAACCCAATGTGTCCTCTTTTGTCATCTCGCAGTTCCTTCCTGGCACCCCTGGATCCGTCAGTGTCTTTATTCTAGTCTTGGGGAGCACAGGAGGAGGTGACTTTGTGTAAGGGTGGGGTGGAGGGGAAATGCATGAGTTTCCAAACCATCAACTTAAGAGGAAGTAGGTGAGAGAGGACAGCTACTGTTAGAAAGGGTCTGTAAATTCATAACCACTAAAAATAAGTAAAAATTATGTATTGCAAAAATAAATAATGTAGAAGTGGCAATTACCTTTGCAATTAATTGTTGGAGACTAGACTGTTCTTTTAAATATATAAAATAAGAAAGGTCGAAAATGCATTTCACCGTATTGCCTTGATATTATTTCAATTATATTAAACTTTTAAATAATATTTATATCACCTTAACATAAAATGTCTTCGCAGAATAAAGAAGCCTTATTGTGCAAGGTTGTGGAGCTTAGCAGCTGGTATCTGGAACTCAATAGTGAAAGAGTTTTAGAAAAGTACATAGTTGCTATGAAAGGCTGTGGGGAAGTACTTTAAAACTCTTTAATACTGAGAATCTCTAAAGAATTATCTTTTGTTTTCAACTCATAAATAAAAGGTACATTTAAAAAACCATTGTTATTCTGACTAGAAATTTAATTTCTAACCAAAGTCTTGTACTTCTAAAGAACATGTTTGTTTATTTACTATTCAGCAAACTAGATTGCAAAACAGAAATGATACGCATGGATAGTTTTCAAACAAAAGAAGCAAAGAAAATCTTGTTATAGGTAAGGCATACTGATATAAGGGACAGAGAAGGGATCGGGGGACGGTTAAAACTTTGCTATAGAAATCCATTGTTTGAGAATTCAACATTCAAATTAGCACCTTAGTGAATAACCCCTAACTATACTTCTAGGTCTGAATTAAAGTTTTATTGGGGATGTGAATCTTAAATTCATCCAAAATCTCAATTTAACATTTAGCCGCACTTGTAGGAATAATTTATCAGGTTGTAAGCATATTCAAACTCTGGTATAAACCACAGGAATACAATGTGTTTGATTTATTGTAGCAGGCTAATTTAGGTTTCTCGTGTAAAATGAATGGATTAGTTTTAGTTGTGCACACATACATTACAGTAAAATTTACTTTTATCCTGCTGCGAATAATTCATTGACGATATACCAGCTAGTAAATTCTGATTTATTTTTCAGCATATCCCATCATATATAGTGTTAGCAGTTTAAGATCAATCTTATTGGTTGTTTTATCAGTGAAAGTATTGGTTCTAATGCATTTTTTCTATATACAGAAACAACTCCCTTTGATCAATTTACTGGTAAAATAATAATGTAGTGTATTTTTACATAATAATATGTTAATAGTTCTATTTAACCACATAAAAAGCTGATCAGCTCAACACGCTAATTAGAATTGAAATTGGTTAAAATATACCACAAAAAACATGGTAAAGTATCACATAAATTTACACTGAAATGGCACTTTAACAGAATTCAGCATTAGGGAAGAATTGGGTTGGCGAGGGGACTTAACTGTTGACTAAAACTTCCATTATCACCAGCATTGAGTATAAGTTAAATAATTAGTATCCATGATCCTGAGACAAACCCCACAACATATATTCACCATAGTGCCCAAACTGCTTATCACTGATTTCTATTGTACGTTCCCTGCTTTTGTAATTGTCCAGTGCCTGCTTTTTTGTGACCACCAGCAGTGTCCAGATCAAGAATAGATTAGCCACCTGCTGCTATCAAATCCTGTTCCCTGGGAAATAGCTTCCCAGGAACAAGCAATCATCAGAGGTTCCCCACAACCAAGTAATTAATGCAGGACAATGAGGCAGTACTGACCTAGCAAGGTCAGGAAAGCAGTGTCTAGGTGTGAAAACAATCCCTCAATCTCTCCTGCCTGACACTTCCCTGGTGAAATACAGGAGACTTCCCACTAGCTCTTGCAAAACATAGGGTTACAAAGATAGATGGGATTCTAAGGAAGTCAGTAGCTAATAAATAGTAAATCCATAATTTTCTAGTATTGATGTTGGTTCAATTGCTTGGGGAGAACTTGGTTGATGGGCTTGGTATACCTGGGGTTGGGGAATAAAAAACAGGAAGAAAGCCAAATAGACTGATTTAGCACATGGTAAGAAATATATTTCCAATATACTTAATACTGGTGGCAATGGAAAATAAGACCCTTTATTCTCATATGTGATAGAGACAAACTGGAGTTGATATCAGCCTCTCATTGGCTGGAAATTTAAAATGACTGTGCAATGAATCAAAAGTTTCTGCATTTAGCTTGCAGGTTTGGTCATTTTCGAGGACGAAATGAAGCATTCACAAACAGCTTTGTTTCTTTAGCTGCTTTATGCTTTTTTCTGATTTTTGTTAAACTCATTGGTTTTGCAAGGCCAAAGAGAACTGAGGTGGTACATTAATTACAAACCAAAGTCTCAAATAAATAAAATACTGCACATTGAATGTTTTACTGAAAGGGAACTGGATGTTTATGTTGCTTTGTAACAACCGCATCAACACAGTATAAAGAAGACTGAATTTTTGAAATGTCAATCCTTACAAATATAGTTGGTATATGTAATGTATCACCTAACAGTATGTATAGGATTCATTTCAATTTCCATACATTGTGCTAAACACAATATAATCAGTGCAGATCAGTCTAGGTTGAGTAAAGAAGCAAAGGAAATCAATAAGCAACAAGCTGCTCTAAACATGGGTAGTGCTCAGTCTGGAATTCCATGATTCTTTTTGAATGAAAATGTGATGAAATTCTGGAATATTCTACAGTTTGCTTATAAATTGTTGCCTAATATACTTGTATTCAGTTTTCTGACTTGAGTTCTATGGCTGATGATATAAAAAGTACAAAATTAGTGTTCTTCATAGCAAAAGTCATATAGCTTTTTGACAGTTGAAATGAATTTGCATTATTTTGTGTCACTTCACTCCAACAGATGCTACTATTTACTACTCTTTATTCACTATACAGTAGTTTTCCTTTGAGAAGAAGTGAACAGCATCAAATGCTACAGTATTTCCTGCATAGTGTGGTGTAGCCAGTCAAACCATAGGGGAATGTATTGATGCAAACTCAAACAAGAGCTCCAGAAGTCTGCAACCATTGGAAGCTGGTAAAATGGACACAAATCAAAGTTGGAAAAGTGGAAAATGGGTGTGGATTTGGATCTGTACGAGTCTCTTCTGACTTTGATGAATAAGCCCATTAAAGTCTTTTTGTGAAACCCTAAATTTTCACTTTGATAAGTTTGGTAGGCAAATGCCAAATATCTTACTACTAGTTCTTCCTCTAAAGAATAGAATCCATTGCTCCTTCCTTTTCTACCATAACTTATGCACTATTCTGTCAAAGCTCCACCTATTTCTTATGACCACACCTAGATACACTCCATTCTACCCATGATTTGCTCCCTAAGTGTAGTTCTATGTTGTGATGCAGTTAACATCATCAAGTCTGACCCTATGTGGTCCTGCACCAGAGGAAATGTTTCTCCAGCCAACTGTTAGAATAATTTGGCACTAATTGAGCTAGGCACCTGCACAGTAGTCAGGTGGGAACCTGATCAGCCTGATATTCACTGAAGCCCTTTTGGGGCCCCAGACTTCCAGCCGTGGACTGCACAAGAACCTTGGTAAACCACACACAAGACCAGTAAAATTAATGGAGAACTAAAGCTAAAAAAAGACATATTAAAAACAAACCTTATATTAAGGTGAACTGATGCACTCTCAGCTTCATCTGTACTGTAATTTTTCTTCACCTAGGCACACTTCACAGCACTTAGGCTGACACAGGAGCTGGTGAAAAGCTCCACCCACTTATCAAATCAGTGGTGCCTAAGGGTTTCAACATCATTATGTTCATTATGGGGGCAATGAGAACACTCCCTGCAATGAGCGTGATGATGAGTGAGTCCTTTTCCATATGTCAGCAGAGTTTCGCGCTGGCTTCTGTGTCAGCCTAAGCACTTTGAAGTCTGCCTCAGTGAAGAGAAATTACAGTTCAGATGAAACTGTGACTGCATCGTTTCAGCTTAATATAAGTTAAGTTTTTAATATGTATTTTTTTTCACTTTAGTTCTTCTTTAAACAACCATAGCTGAGCAAGTTGGATAACAAGGTCAAAATACTGGATGACAAACAAGAGTGCTCAGATGAAGCCAAGGTCAAAGAACCCAGAAAAAGTTTCACGATCCAATAAACAAAGCCAGAATTTAAGGCAGACAGCAAAAATCAGTCAAGGTCAAAACTGAGGTCAAACATTGCAAAAGAAACAATGCAGGCATAGGAACTGTAGTAACAGGAACCAGCTTGGGAAAACATGAAGGGAATTGACCTCATATTTATAGGCCTAGAAATGAACAAACAGGATGAACCTGTGCAAATGATCTACATGTGTGTAGACACAGTTTCATGACCAGTTTAATGGACAGCAGACATGGAAAATAGTCTCACAGCCCAATAACTGAATGAAGCTAGTGGTAAGAATCAATGCCTAAAATGCTGCATGTTTTTAGTTCAATCCAAAAAAAGGAGCAGTCATTACATTGCAGTCAACTGCCACCCAATAAAAAGCACTGAAAGACTAGATTATTTTCTTAACTCTGCTTGTTCTTATATCTAGCTATGAATATAAGAAAATCATTTCAATTTTATAATAACTGTTTTTGTTTTTGTATTTATATAACATTACAATTTTACTCTGTGATCTGCCAGTTCATTTGTCATAGTTACCTTATCTAGTCAGATTTAAAGTTATCTAGTGGAGAAACAGGGACATCTTTAACTTTGTTGTGCAAATTTCTGGCATGTTGGATTCCAATGGGAATTGAGTTGATTAAAGCAGCAGTAATTGCATAATGCATCCCAACAAAATAGATTTTCCAGCAAAATGCTCCTGTAGGAATATTAATTTCTGAAGCAATCCAAGGTGGTTACAAAAACATCTTGGCAAAGCGGTTTTTTTTTTTTTTAAATTTATAAAACATACTTTAGCAAACATTGCCTTTGGCTTACATTAGCCGACTTTCCTCTTCCTGGAGTAAGAACTTACTGTAAAGTAACAATATTGACAAATTATGTTGTATCCAGCTACATTTTCTAACATTTTATACAACTGTAAAGTAACTTTACAGTTACTGGTGTATTATGGAACATCATATTATTAGAATAAAACAGTATATTATCCATATTTTGAACTGGAGCAAATCCTTTTAGCTTCAAAACTAAAATTCTGTCCCTTGGTTGATGACATTTTTCTGATTCCTACTAAGGTTCTCTTCCAGTGCTCAGTTACTATGTTTTCAGGGTATCCTCTTCCAAATCCTATTTCTGACTTTTTGTTTAATTCCCTGTTCTGTAGTCTGTAGTGATTCCTGCTTTGAGTCCAGCTTCTTGAGTCTTGGTGCAATCCCCTTGTTTATCATAGTTTTTTCTATTGAAGTCCAGTTTCCTGATTTGTGTTGTACCTCCACTCCAATCAGCTTAGAGTAAAGCACCTTGGTGTATTGTCTTCTGTAACATGGGGGCTCCCTTGCTTTGGGAACTCAGCAGCAAAACCAAAGTTACCTATGTAGATACCTCTGTTGAAGGTTAAGTTGTTCATTTAACTATGTAACCAAGGAGGATCCTGCACCAGTCTCTAATGGTCCAGAGGATCCTTACTTTCTAAAGTAAGTACTGTTCTGTAATTCCCTGGGAAATTAAAAAAAGAGATCGGCCCAATTGAGTTATGAACCATTGTAACTACTGAGCAAATGTTATGAAAATCCCCAATAGTGGTGGGGTATGGCTGGACTAGAATAATTTAAATAAAGTCATTCTTGTCTAAGAGTCCCTACACCATTATTTTTTATTCTGGGTGATGGTGTCAAACTGAACTACATATATTTCACCAAACTCCACCCAATAGTGGATTGAGGGTTTACAGGTAATATTTTCAATTATAATTTATCAGTTATAAGTCATTATAATTACTAGATTTTACCCTCTTAAGTGTGTTCTATAAATCCATTAAATCTTTTGAGATGAGCAGTTATCAGAGAAGCCCCAAATATTATGTTGACTCATAAAGTAATTCTGTCTGGGTACTCATTTCTTAGTTGAACCACAGTAGTTTAGATATTTAACTGAATTATAGCCATTATGCTACTGCTAGGGAGAATTGGAACTCATCATGGCATTTCCTACATCCCCTTTTTGTACTAAAAATGCTTAAGCCTATCAGAAGCACTTAAGCTTGTTTGCTGTTCTGAATACACTCCTAAATACACCTGCCACCCACATGTGTCTCTGATTATTTGTATCAGGTTTTAGCCTATCATTTACAAGTGATTCCCTATATTAAGTTGTTAGATTTAGCCGGACTTTGCCTGAGCAGAGTTTGCTCTGTTCAAGTCCTAACTCCTATGCTCTATCACTGTAAAAGAGCATGATCACTTCGCTGAAGAGCTATAATCCTGTTTCCTGATTTCTTTGACATCCTATTCCTTTTCTGCAGTGTTTCCAGCTGGCTTCACTTACCCAGGTTCCAATTGTGGTTCCAGTCTCATTTTCTAAAGTGGATTCAGCTACCTGCCTGTTTCTTGATTCTGGGGTCTATCCATTTCTATTTGCAGCAATTCCTGTGCCTTACTAGATTCCCAATACCAGCTGTTCAAGATCCTTCTGTTATTGACTTCCAGAGCTGCATCTACCATCAACTGGCTCCTCTAGTGAGGACTAGTGAGTCCATAACATCCTCTGCTGGTAAGTGAATCTGCTAGACCTTACACCACCCTAATCAAGTCTCTTCTAATCAATGCTGATCCACGGTGGAACAATGGTCAGCTATGTGGTTAAATAATATGGAGAGTAAACAAAAGTGCAAATTAATGAATACAAATATACAGTATATACTGTACATACAGCTATTGGCTGCTAGGAGTTATGGTTCAGCAATAGCTAATAGGACATAAATTGAAGATCACTGCTCTAGATTAACTAGACCTGAGTGAATCTGTATGAGAAGGAATGGGATTAATGGAACATGGCTTTTTTTTTTATAACAATGGTGAATTCCCTCTTTGAAGATCACATTCTGCCCTTTCTAAATTATTTTTTCATTTTTATCTACACCAAACTTAACATTGAACTTGTGAAGGATGTTAATTGAAAGTTTCTATCTCAGTAATCTGCTTTTGCAAATCAGCACAGTGATTTGGAACAAACAAAAATGTCTTGGGAAAAGATGTGATAATGAATGCAATATCTCTGCCAGTAGAAGGGTTTTAAAGTGCCCTAAAATATCACATGAGATGAAATGATGAAACAGTGAGAATTTAGATCTAACATTAAATATTTTTAATATTAAATATCATATCATAACATATCATATACAGTATATGTTATATCATAGATGTATATAGATATATTTGATAAAACAACTATAAGGATGTAAACTAATGTACAATCCCTGATGTCACCGAGAGCCAAAATAGCAGATTAATGTCAACTCTCTCTCTCTCTCTCTATATATATATACTGTATATATAAATTATTCCTCTGTAACATCACCTTATTCCCCTCTGTCATTTACACCATTATTAATCTATTGCTCCCTTGAATTCAGATCACCCTCTAACCTTTACCTTTATGATAATTTGAATACAACTTTAACACTCACTCAATATATTGTCTTTAATAGGATGTAGGAATTAACAAACTATTTTTCATAAGCATTTACTTTTTATGAGCAATAATAAGAAATATGAATTGCATTTATAAACATGACAGAGAAAAAAAGAGAAATTGACTTTAATGACAATTTTCATTTGAAGTTGACACTGTAAATGTAAAAAGTAATAATGATTTCATTTAATTTAAATCAATATGTAGGGGAATTTAAAAAAAAGAAGGGGAAATCCAGTATGCCAGAGCATGAAAGATTGTTTAAGAAAAACTAACTTCTAATAAGTTACATTTGTTCAGCCTACATACCAGCAACATAATAAACCCACAGTCTTTCCCTTCCAAGCCACCTTCATTATTTTTCCTTCTTCTGCATGCAATACTTCACAAGTACATGGCAGCCTTAGTGTAATTTCAGCTACACTCTCTACTTAGAAAGTTGTTGTCCTGGGCATTGACTTTTTACAGAGTATGTGAGAAAACCAGCACTGTGTTTATGCCTCATTGATATTCACAATTTAATGTACCATGTGACATTTCCCAACCTGTCAAATAATAAGTGTGATTATGTGTCAGGATTCATTAGTATAATATTGAGGATCCAACATGATAGCCATTGTATACTAGCACCAGTATTCTATAGCACTACAGCCCAACAGTACTGATTTGTAGCTTCATAATACAGCATTTTACTCTGGCGGACATTGTTCTTTGAGCATATCAGTTATGGTTTGGGTATGTTAGTACTTTTTAATTAAGTTAAAAGAAGACACAACGGCATCCCTCCATCTAGTTAAACCTTTGCAAAACCCATATTATCTTATTATTTATCCACTTGAGTCTTTAAAAATTCACAGCATAATATCCACTGATTTAGTCACAAAAGGGGAATTAAATCTTGCCTATCTCAATACCAGGAATCAAAATAGTACCTAGATCAGTTCAATGATTATACCGATTAATTAAAAGGAAAAAAATATACCCCTTCTTGATAGAAATGCCACAGTTTTTATACTCTTATCAATGAATCAAACAACAGCTGGAATTTCATACATTCATTAAAATAGTGCTAATGGTAAAATGTCTTTTTTTTTCCCAGTTTCAGTGAAAGGTTAGAAAAATGCTTATGTTGACCTATTAAATGGTTGTACTATTTGATCATGTCAAATCTAAAGCATATTTTTGCAAGTTAAAAATTGATCAAGCCTGGTGTGCAACTTCTTAACTTTTGCTCAAACACTTTTATGTTTCTGCAGAAGAAATATAACTGTGGAGCAGTTAAACAAAACGGGTCTTAATTTAAAAGTTTTAAGCATCCTTTAGAATGTCCTAGATTTGCACAGGAATAATTCTTCCTGATGATATCACTATGGTATGGTTATACCTAGTTATTACTCAACAGATATTGTCACATTGATTATTTAGTCACATTTTGCTTTTATGCAGTGCAAGAACGAGAAGGCTTTTGATAGAAAAAGAGTTAGATTTGCAAAAAACAAAAACAAACAAACAAAAAAAAAAATTGTCTGCAAAAACACAGCTTAACCAAAATTGCGTATCATGATACTTTTCCCTAGGTTTACTAAGGTTTTTTTTGCTTATCACAGCATTATTTGGGGCTCTATCTTTTATTTATCCTAGGGAAGGGTGTTATGTGGATGGATAAATAGACAATTATGTAATGAATGAAAAGGTTGATGTATAAAGACTGAGGTGCTACCACCTATTGCATTCTGAATTTGAACCTGGTATGTAGACTCCAAACTGCAAATCACTGAGTATCACTGAAACCACTTTCCCAGTCATCTACATCTAAAACCTAGACAACTACACTGCTTGTCCGTTGTTTACATGTGTATCCCTCTAACCTAATTTGGCCCCACTAGTGTAAAACTGGTTCCCCACCACAGAGGTGTGCTGACAAAGACAAAGTGGGGAAATTTGTTGCAGATGCTGTGTCTAACATACAACTGAATAATTATTCTCAATGTATTTTACCATCCTAGGTCAAATATATTCTTCTTCCCTCCAGTCTTTAAGTAACCCTTTTACATCTGCAACCCAACTCATTGTACAGAGGTTCACATATCTTGCAATCCAAAAAACTGGACAATGCAGGGGCACTGCATATAGTTGCAGTATATGAAATCTCTACATAGAATAGAAACAAACAAACAGAAATTCAAAACAAAGAGGAGAGACAAAGTGAAAGACTAGCTCATTTGTTGTGGCTTTTGGAAGAGGAAGAGGGTCCTATACAATGGGGAATAGATTATATTATAGAGGAACATTGTAAGTCTATCATGAATTCTTGAAATGGGTGTATTAAGCATAGGAATCTATGGTCTACAGCAGTGAATTGCAGTATTTGCCCCAGGCTATACCATGATCCATTTACGTTAGAGATCTTTGTCTCTACTTTTAACAAAATTGCATTTACCAAACACCGAATGTGCTCTAATTCTTACTGATCAAAGTAATGGCTGTTGTCATATGATTTATAGCTCTGAGAAATATATTGCTTCAGTAAACTGTATGTTACTTATTATTATTATTATAATAAAGCTGTCTGAAGGAAATGACCCTCTTGCTCCCAGGCATTGACTATAATGACACGATGTGTCATCCAGATCATTAAAAAACATTTACTGAGGAAGCAGGCTGCATTATATTGTCTTTTTTTTTTTTTTTAGAAGATGCTAATAATAAAATCAAAGGGATGAGGTCATAGTGACCTTACATTTCTCATTACAGGCAGTATTATTATACTGCTCTTTCTAGAATTCCTTTTTCCAGTACTATGCATATATTTACTGTGCCACCATTTAAAGTCTCTTAAAGGGGCTTAAAGTCAACCAATTGTTCCTTCTGAATATAATAAAAGCAACATGTGGATATTTATTTTATTTAAAGTTATTTGCTCCATAAAGCACATTAGCATTTCTTGTAATAATCTGTCCAATGGATGACTTACAAGACAGCACCCACATCTAGTATAGTCATGTATGCATTATATTTATTTATTATTTATATTTATACAAATAAGGCGAATATGGTTCTGAGTAAAAAAAAAAATCTTCTATATGAATACTTTCACTGGACAACAACAAGCCATCCAGGATATGTACATGGGTGATTTAACATATAATCTGAACGGCTTAGTTTAAATGATTTTCTTAATAAGATTATGTATAGGGGACAATGTGATTTGTAATTCCAGTTAAAGTGGCTAGATTTCTCTTAAAGAAGGATTGTAAACTTATTTAAAAAAAGCACATTTAAATACTTTTAAGATGGGATTCTGCAGGTATTGTCTTACTGCCAAACCAGCAAAGACAAGAGAGTACAGGTGATACCTTTTATTGGCTAACGAAATAAATGGTAAATGTAAGCTTTTGAGTCACCTAAGGCCTCTTCATCACGTAACATTCTTCATCAGGCATCATTGTCTGATGAAGAGGCCTTAGGAGCCTCGAAAGCTTGCATTTACCATCTATTTCGTTAGCCAATAAAAGGTATCACCTGTACTCTCTTGTCTTTGCTTAAATCTATGGCTAACACGGTGTACAACTCTACTGCTAAACCAGCAGAGATGTTTTAAGCCTCCATCTAGCTAATTCAGTATGTACAGTACACGTCTGGGGAAGAGTCAAGCTAAGGATAAAAGGAAGGCTGTGTGAGTCCAGAAGAAAGAGAGGGCAATAAATCTCTGGAAGCAGGTAGAAGATATCTAGTTTTGATCTCAAGAAGGGACACTTTAGAAGGGAGAGTACTCTTGTGACAACTGTTACAGTATAGAAGGAAGTATAGAATACTGGTAAGTGTATGGTTTTAAATGTTGACTTATAGTATTACAGCCCAACAATCCAACAAGGAGAAGTAGAGATGCTAGACAAGGGGGAGCTTCATTGGAAAGTACCCAGTTTGAAATGTGAATTAAGTGTTGTGTTTAATGAGGTTATATCTAGGCATTTTCTTTAGAAAAGTAAAGTTTCTCCTTTTCAAAGATGAGGTGAGAGGTTAAAATGCAATTAAAAAAAGAGAACCAACATACTTATTATTATCATTATTATATCTGTATTAAAAAAATTACAATGGACATTTTGATTTCATATTAGGACTTTCTTTATGGTCAGTGAACAAAATGACACAATCACATAAAGCACATTAATTATATGTTGTAAAAGTAATGATTATAAATGTAAGAGATTGATGTCCACATTTTCTGCGTAAAAATCTTTAAAGTTCACTTTTATCTTGACAGAAGTCATCTAAAAATATTCAGATGAATTCCACAGTGTGTTGTATGCCTGTTTTTCATATTATCCAATGGGAACATCTTCATATATAGTACACTGTCTAAATAAGGCTGCTGTATCAGTACATGGCTAATAGTTCTATCCGTTCCTTTTAACAGCTCATTCTCACAACAGATACTCATCAAACACACTTCAAGCAGCGTTTCATTCCAGGCCATTCGCTTTTGTGAAATATGTCTTTGCATTCAGAAGAAAATTCACTAATAAAACTGCTGTTTTCAGTTTGGGATTCGAATTTTTGAAGACAGGATCTAATTAGTTTTCTTAAGATTATTTATGTTATCAACAAAATCCTTTTAAAGGCAATCAGAAAACTACTTTCTGGTGAATTCCCAGGGTTTCTATTCATCAAAGCAAATTCATTATTTCCTTTTTAAAAGTTGAATGTATGTTTTCAATGGCTCTTGGGCAACTGAATGGATGGAGAATATCCAGCAGTCTACAGACAGATAACTGAAACTTGACATCATTTTATTAAATCCGAACTGCTGTACCAACAATCTCAGGATATCCATATAATTTATTTATTAATTATTTTGTGCATTTATGTAGGTCCAACATCTCCTGCAGCACTTTACATAGATTAATTAATCAGGTCTTGCCTCAGTGCAGCTGACAATTTAGGGGGTAATTCAGCATAGTGCGAACTTACCTCGTGATCCTTCACATCAGCTCGCAGAGACTGTTACGTGCTTGCTGATGTCCTACACGCGGACATCAGCGAACGCTTTAAAGGTATTCCAGTCTCGGTGAGACCACTCGAGTGGTATCATGTGATACTTGCCGTGACAAACTTTTTTTATTGAATATATCCATGGAAAGGTAGCTTTACTGTATGGCTACCCTTTCCATAGATATATTTAATTTTAAAAAGTTTCTCACGGCAAGTATCGCATGAAGTAAATCTCGCAATACTTATCGGGAGAAACTTCAAAGCATTCTCCCGATTAAACTCAGAAAAGCCGAAACTGCTTTTCTGAGTTTAATAAATTTCGGTTTAAGTTTGTATTCTGTGGTTAAAAATTCCAGGCCCAACTATATATTTACAAAAGTGTTCCCAATCCATATCTTTTTGTGGGTTGCTCTAACTGGGAATTTTTAACCAAAATTTTGTAAGGGGTATGACTTCTGTGTAAAAGTGAATTTAAACTAAAAATTGCTAAAAAGAAATAAATGGTATGTTTATTTGTACCATTATAGTAGAGCAAGGAGGGGAACTAAGGGGCTTATTCATGAAAGGTCAGAATTTGTGACCATTACTGCTTTGCACATTCATCAATCTATGTGATTTTGTTTACCAATTCAGATGCTTATGATGGTTGAGACAGAGTTCTTCACATCACTTTTGCATGCAATGGTTATTTGTCTATTCATCAAGAGTCACACTGTCGAAGCATAGAATTTGGGAAGATATTCTGTGTCACATTCACTAATTTAACTTCACAAGATCAAGGTGGCAAATTAGGGAGTCGATGACTGAACTCTTGACTATAGCAAACTACACAATCAATTGTTTCTGACACCGTTTAGTGAATAAGAAGTAGAGAATTCCCAAGTCACTTAGACATTGGAATTTTCACTTTGATGAAGCCCCATATTTTGTAGTTTAATAACTGTGTGAATGTAGTGAGGTGAACTTAAAATAAAAGCAAATAATAAAGGATGCCAGTGGTTCTTGCTACAAGACTCAGCAACACTTTAATAAACAAAGTCATATAAGGTACTGACTACTATAACCTTTGATAAATACAGTATAAGAATCCATTTAGAGTTACTAAATATGGGCTAATTGTCCCTGAGTTTTCATTTTAGTTACGGTTTCATTGTAGTGTTTTGGTTTAGATTAGGTTCTGAGTTTTTGTCAAAGGTTTTGGTTTTGGGTTTTTAATTTTGAAAAATATGAAGTGAAAACATTTTCCTCTAACTTGGCCAGTGTTTAAAGTAATTTGGATATTACACAGGCCTGAATTTTATTTTAGCTTTTACAGAGCCTAGGCCATTTGTCATTTTTCAGTTATCTAAAGAGCTTGTAGTCCTGCAACACTAAACACTTTCTCTAAGAATATCCTAGAGGAAGGGCAATTCAGGTAAACCATTAAACATGCATATAGCAATCTCAAAATTGCTGGTTTGCCCCATAATAAAAGGGACTATCAGTGATTCAGACTTCCCAACAAACCAATCATCTACCATTTTGGATATAGAGGTATGCCACTGACAAAAAGTTTAATAATTCATAGACCTGAAAGCCACTCTTCTATTTCTTGCCAACCCTGGATACAAGTGCAGGCATAGCATGACCTGGACACCTGACTCTTTAAGATCCAATGCCTGGGACTCTGTTTGGCACTTCCGGATCGTCTGGGCTGCAGAGACCTTGCAAAAACATATGTTTATTTTCCATGAAGAGCAGACTGGCATTTGTTTTAGATAATAACATAACTAAAACAGAAGGAGGACAGGAGGTAAACATGGGGAGCATCAGGAGGAAAATTCCAATGCAGTCAAGACTGTGGAATATAAAAAAAAAAGCTGGGTAATGTAGGGGACCAAGCTGTTAGCTTTAGTGGTCCCCTGTATAAATGACAAATGGGAAATTCATATTTGGGGACCATACTTTCCCTTTAAAGGCAACTGAATTAAATAAGCTAACCATATTTTTGTTCTTGTAAATTATACAAAGTGAATGAAAACACATTCTATAAATCATGCAGGAATCTAGTTCAGTTCTTCAAAAAAAACAATCACATTTTAAGAAGTCAAAGAAACTGCAACAAGAATGGAAGGAAACCATTGATTAGATTCCATGAAACACATAAAAAAAAAATCAACATCATAAAAAAAGTCACTTGTCACATTCTTTATTACTGATGTCAACCTTCTCTTGCAATCGAAAGCAGAAAATGTAAAGCAGAAGTCTTTGAGGGATATATCGGGCAGCTTGAATACAATTAAAATTTGATTTAATGCCAATCCTGCATAAATCTTGCTTATTATGTGCTTTCTGAAGTTGGAACTGGAAAATCTGATTAACTTTGAGAACATGTGAAAGTGTCAGCATTCTCAAAGCTTTTGTGATCACATAACATAACGTGATCTACATAACTATTAAATGACAGTCCTGACTTAACTACACATAATGATTACACATTGTATTTAGTTTCATCTGCATAATATAATGAGATTTCATCAAAAGGTAATTTACATTGTTTTCTTCCCTTTTGCTTTTATCATGGAAATTATCCAGTGGATCTGATTCACTTGCTTGTAGCACTTGAAAAGTGCTTGAAGAACTTTAAAATGATTTTTAAGGATTTTCTTAGTCAAGAAATCAATCCAAGCTCCATAGAACCAAGCCAACCTTTATAACATCGATCTAGACATAAAATAACATTATTGCTCTGAATTTGGATAAAGACCAATTCCTGACTTGATATGAGACTACACAGTTTTATTGTATTGTTAATATAAAAAAAGAGGAAGCAATATTTCTCTTAAACAACTGCTAGTGTAGGTGTTAAACAATTTAATGAGATTTAAGTTGATGTTATCTTTGGCTGAAATAGCAGTTTACCAATTATTAACTTATTCATACGTATGATGTCCCTTCATTTTTAAAGTCTAACTTTATTAAAAGACATTAAGAACACACAGTTTGTCACGATATGTAAGTGACAAATCTAAAAGAAACTAGGCCCCTATATTAAATATTCAGTGGCATAATTACAAGCCCTGGGGCCATGGTGCAATATTGGAACTGGGGACCCCTTACTCTCTCTGCAGTGCTGTCCCTCTTGTATCCACTCCAATACTTACTGGGATCCATAGAGCACAGATCCAGAGGGCTTGGGTTTGATCACAGCCTCAACCATTGCAACCCTTAGAATTATATAAATATTGCCATATACTGTATTGGCAAAAGCAATTGAAAAAGCAAAATATATTTCATTTGGCTAGCAGCAAATCAATTTTTAATGTTCACTTTATATCTGATGAAAACAAGTTAGTGCAGAATAGGTCACAATTTAAATTATCAACATAAGGTCTTTCAGTAAACCACAAATGATAGAATTCTGAGCCTTTCAAGTTTGTTCTACAGGTCTAGAGAATGGAGAAACTTCTACATGTTAATGGGGCATGGCACTGCCCCCTACCTTTAAAGCACTGCCTAAGCATTTCTATACAAATTAATGCTTATACTGGAAGCCCTGTAAGGAGCTTATTCTATTCTTCTAATTTTCTTTGAAATTTCATAAACTGGAATAATCCCTGTACACATATCCTAAAGACATGTACACCAACATGTGTACATTGCAGGTAAAGAAATGTAAATTTGAACATATGAAGATTATTTTATATACATGTGCTGTAAGTGAAGGAGGGATGTTTTTGTGTAGAGCTTTTATTTTGAAAAGGACTACAAGGTTGACATGACTAAAGGGAGTATACAGAAAGTTGCACATTAGTTTCATTTATTGAACATATATTTTTTTTCCTTCTATGAAACAAGAACCTTAATAACATAGCCTCGTTTATGTTATATTTGGGTCATCTGAATCAGTGAACAGGAACATTTCTGTTACATGCATACAATATGTTACCCAGACAGAAAAGCTGTTCACCAAACCATGCAGTGACGCCCTGCTATCTCCTCACAGGTTTCAATTAGTGTTTTTAATGTGATTTACCCTCCAACAGCTAAAGCTTTCTTACGTTAGATGGGCATAAGTTTCTGTAAAAGGAAGCACAACAGTGTTAACAATCCTAAAATAAACTTAGATCATTTAAAGGAGTTCAGTAGCACGAAACAAATCCCCAAAAATGAAGTGAAATGCAAAATTGAATTCAAAACACACACACAAAAAAAAATCAAAAGCAACAAACAATAAGCTAAAAAATAATTGCAAAGTAAACAATTCTTTAATTAAAAACTGTATACTTTATACTATATTTGTTTAAAGGAGAGATAAAGTCTTAGGGTGGCTGGTATACTAAATGCCAGCCAGCGATTAGCATAATAACCTCATTTTGACTGCCATGTTCTCGTGAGATTTCTTTCGAGATTTCGAGATCAAGCATTTCGATCCCAATTTTTCAACATTTTTGATGGAAAGGTAACCATGCTACTAATGTAAAGTATGGCTACCTTTCCATCAAAAATTTTAAAAAAAAAAAATTGAGATAAAAAAATGAGATCTCGAAAAATCTCACAAGAACAATGAGAGATTTCTTTCGGTCCTTCCGAGTTTAATAAATTTCACACTTATAAATGCTGCCCTGCATGTGTTTTGGTAGTGTCTCCAGTTAAAGGCGGGGTCTGCTCAAACTGGTCTAAGCCAGAAAATTTGGGGAGCTTATAGATCATCCCGTTTAAAACTTAACAGCTTTAAAATAAAATGTTTATGGATTATATGCAAAAAAAAAAATAGTAGTAAAGTATGTATTTCAAGGGTTGCCTTTAGTTAAATGAGAGGTTATGTGGCCCTATGGTTTCTGTTTGATTTGTCTTAGACTGGAATGATATGAAATGTGTTTGCTACAAAGCTGATTAGTCTTCAGTTGAGATGCACTGTGCATGCCTGCTTAAAAACAAATTCACTCTGTAGCAGGCATTTGAATGATTACTAATTGACTCTTCAGAATGTGGATTTAGGGGGGAATTCAGCAAGCTCCGAAGTGAGGTGCGTAGTGTTCGCCTCACTTCGGAGCTTGCTGAATTCCCCCCTTAATATGTATCTGGTTAAAAGGGATAGCCTGGGAAACTTAGCATCTCTTACCTTTGAATCACATCTAAAAATCATCCTAGCTGGATATTTTCAATGACACGAGCACAATGAACAGCTGTTACCTGAATTTGTTTGTATTCAGCCATTCAGCATGCAGATCCCCGTCTTAGGTTTTAAAAGTAACAGCTGCAAACCCTAGACTTCTATTTCACTTTAGAAAAAAAAAAAATACATGTTTTGTTTGTAACAGAAAACAAAGGGGTTATTAAACAAAGTGGAAATTTGACAGGTGTAGCCAATTCGCATCCTTTTGTTTCACTGTGGCTAGACAGAAGCAAATTCACTACTCCTTAGGGAAGAATCAACCAGCGATGGAAACTATTGGACACCTATTTAGCTGTACTCAAACAGTAGCAGGATGTGTAGTGATGCACATTCACCTAAAGTGAACATCATTTCCCCATGATTCACAATGATGTGTTGAAAGAAGAAAACGTCACTGTAAAAGTATCTTTCTTATATTAATCTCAAAATTCTAGTAGTAGGCACGACTGATTATAAGAAATGAACATTGTTTCTACTTTGTCAAATTTTGGTCTCTGCTATTGTCACAGTATTATAGTTACCTACAATACAGCAAGTGTTATTTACATACCATTCTTTACGACAGTATTCCCAGGTCATGTTGTCATTTTATTTGCTTTTTGAGTGTACAGTCCCAAAACTGTAACCC
>WMED01000716.1:670-32044 GCA_019650415.1 Pipa parva
CTCAAATAGATTGCGCCCTGGGCAGTCGCCCACATCGCCCATCAGTAGAACCGGCCCTGCCCAGCATGTTTGATGTTCTGGGAGAGATAAAAGTAGCTTCTGTTGTTACATTTTAAAGTAAAGTAATGAAAATGTAAGCAATGCGTCCATGATAGGAAATGCACCAATTGCTGGTGGCGGAGACAATGATATTGATAATCATGATCACCACTTCCACAATGATACCGCAATGATAATGAAAAGACTTCCTTATTGCAACATTATATACAATTTTATCACTGAGGAAGGTTAGCAAAACATACTTGTTGAAATGAAAAAAAAAAATCATGGTAGTCTTGCCAATGTATGCACATGTTTATGGATATTTGTACTGGAACATAAGACATGGATAAAGAAAGAAAAGACTCATGTCACGGTATGGAGAGAAGAACATGAGGCAGTGTTTAAGATTTCATTTCCAACCCAAAACTTTCATTTCACATTTTATAGAAAATGTAAAAGAATGAGTAACTTTGCCTGTTGGTTCTTAATTAGCATTGCACACTTATTCATTTGTGTTTCTGTAGCAAATATAATGAATTTAAGGAAGGCAAAACTGGAAAATTGTTATATAAAGAAATATAAACAAATGATTAGCATCCCAACGACAGACGTCCATTTATAATGCCTATGTGCATTGATGCCCAGGCCCTAGTGTAGAATCAGTGCTGTTTTGCCCCTCACCCCTACCTGCAGTGCCACCAACTGAGAGGTACAGGAGATACTGCTGTGGGGGGCTCCTTCAGCTCAGCAAACCTGGGGAGGCCCAGCCACAAAGGAATATGTTTAACTCAGAGTTTTTTTTTCCAGTGACACTAATGGCCAACTGGGCACTGAGCAGTGTAACTGGGCATTTTTCAGTCTTAATTGGATTTGGTAGGGGGTCTCATTTATCAGATTGTAGGGGAGGGGGGTGATTTCTGTTAGCAACCCTGCCCCTAGAGCATGCGCACCAACCCAGGGATATCAGGTCTGGTCGCAGCTGTGACTTCTGCAATCCCTATTGTTACACCCTGGCCTATATGCTATGGCAAAGGAAACTGTACAAAATGCTGCTGCTCTATAGATGCAGTTTTTTAATGCTAGCTATTAATGCACAATAAGGGGAATTCAGTGACAGAGGCAAACTTTACAGAGGTCTCGTAACTAAACAATCAACCAATCAGAGGTCAGTTATCACAATTCTGTGTTTCTAATACTAGTGAATGCTAAAAGCTAATTGGTTGCTATGGGTTAGTAGACCTCTATAAACAATTGCCCTTGTTGATGAATTCCTTTAAAATCTCAAAATAAGTACCTAAATCTACTACATTCTCCGTTTTTTATGTGAGTCAGGTAAATTACATTCCCACACATTCAACTTGGTACTATGGTAACATTTTCTGATCAAATTCTACAGTTGTGTAATGTCCCCATAGGGCATTACTAAGCTTACTCTGGGGCATCTATAGAGTGGGTTGTTCCCGTTAATATACAGGCACTGCTAATCTGAAATCTAAGGTCGGTTGGGGTTATGGAAGTAGTTGGCATAGGTAGTTAACAGGTTAAATCATAAATGTTGGTGTGGTATTTTTCTTATGTGTGTGGTTCTTTAAATGTAAGGTGGGTGGTTATGGCTGCTTCAGGAGAGTCTATTTAAAGGTTGCAACTCAGGAAATCAGGGTCTATGGGAATGAGATGCAAGACAGTTCTGTAGGAGATATAATTAGTACTGTTGATGCCCATGAGAAAAGGGAGGAAGCTAAAGATTCATAGCAAGGGCCACAGGCTCTGGATTTTGCAAGGATTTTATGCTATATGGGAAAAGGATTCTCCTGAAGAAAAAGGGATAACTGTTATGTACGTTTTCATCTGCATTTACCCTCAGTAAAGAAAGTTCAGTTTGTTTTGAGCAACAATTGGTGTCTGTGTGGATTTATTGCTGGATTCTGAAACTCAACTCCCACTTCTGCTGGAAGCAGTCTCATATACTGCAGGAAAAGGTAATCCATTACACCCACATATCATCTAGGGTTTAACATTTTATTGTGGTGTTATGGTATCCCTAGCTGGCGCCGCCAGGGTTTGCAGCCACTGTTCACTCTCTGATCCCTGGAGTTCCCCTAGTGCCCTGCAGGTCCCTGCCGGTGTCTCACAGTTGCACTTCTACTCTTAGTGGTACAAATGTAAAAAAAACTGTCAAGAATCACCAACAACCCATATGAATGTTCATATCATTCTTTATAATTAAGGGAGTCATTCTGTTGATTTCCATTGCAGCTTTCTATGTCTGGTGCTTGTTAATGTTAATAAATATTAAAATATGCTAAGTTTACATTTCAGAGCCAGTTAAAATTAAATGTCCCATTCCTGTAAAATGTGCTGACAGGCTAAACAAACAAAGCCAATTAAAATGAGCTCTAATCAATATATATATATATATTTATGTACATAATATTTATATCTTATACAAAAATATTAGGAAAGGCCCACTTGACTAAAAATGGGTTTTCTAATACATTCTAAATGTACAATCTGTCAACAATATCTGTTTCACTGTACAAGAGCTCTGATTCTTCTGTGCAGTTATGTGACCATGTGACACGACAGGTTCCAATTATCATGACTGATCCTTAGTAGATGCATCTTCTGATTAGGCTATTTGGCTAATTCCAGTAGCCAGTCAAAAAAGCTGGGCGTCACTTTGCTGCCTTGCTCCTGCATCTTGCAATGAAGAATCAAGGCGCTGAAAATGTCTCCTACTTTCCATGACTTAGCTTGGACTAAATGTGTAACTTCAAGGAACTATTGGAGAGAGAAAAGTTTATAGGTTAGAAGATAAGAGTGGGATATGAAAGCTAGACAGAAACTGTCAAACAGTAAAACTTTGTAAGCGCTGTTCATCATTCTCCTGCACTCTAAAGTGCAAAATTTAATAAAGTTGGAAAGACCGCTCTAGGTCTATCCGAGTTTATCGCGTGAGATCTTGAGTTGTTCTCACGAGATTATTGCGTGAGTTTTTTTTTATCTTGATTTTTCAGTATTTATCAATAGAAAGGTATCCGTAATGTTTAACCATTAATCTCGCGAGAACAACTCGAGATCTTGCGTGATAAACTCAGAAAGATTGAGGGCCTAATTCACCATTGTGCGAAGTGAGTCACAAAGCCTTCGGCTCACTTCGCAAATGGTATTATGCGCCCGCTGATGTCCTGCATGCGGACATCAGCGAGCGCATTAAAGGGATTTCAGTCCCGGCAAGGAGACTCGAGTGCTGTCGCCGAGACTGAAATTCCTTTAATGTGCTCGCTGATGTCCGTGTGCAGGACATCAGCGGGCGCATAAGACCATGTGCGAAGTGAGCCGAAGGCTTCGCGGCTCACTTCGCACAATGGTGAATTAGGCCCTGAGAGCGTTCTTTCCATCTTTATTAAATTTAAAAGTAACTTACTGCAGTATATATTATTCTTTTAACCCATATTGATTCTTGGTAGTGTATTCACATGAGAAAAATCCTAATTCTGTATTTTGCCCATTGTTCAAGTTTAGAATTACAGCCCTTTTATGTAACAAATTTCCTAGGCATACAAAATACCAGAAAAATAAAAATGTAATACTGTATATTCTATGTGTGCTTACAAAAAGACTAAATTGTGTCTGAATAGTATGATATTTAATTTTAAAATTGTGCTTTATCTGAAACTTCAAAATATGTATTATCTGACCCTCCTTAAAAAACATTGGAACTAGATGAGATTTTTTAAACAACATGGCTACTATCAGTAAAGACATCAAGCAATAAAATCCATAAAATCAACCTCAAATATAATTTTTTTTTAAAGGTCTGTATTTGAATATTTGTCATACAAATCCAAATGTTAATTCTTTTTTCAGGTGTTACTGGTCCTTTAAAGCGTACTAAATCTGTCAGTTTAAGGACATTCCCAAGGTTATATAAAAGCTCCCGATACAGAGGGCTCTCAGTCCTGGCACTCCAACAGCTAGTGGAAGAACCCCATATCCTCAAGTTCTATAGCTAGGCCTAAATATATGGATCTTGTTCACTTAAGTGGGTGGAAGTACAGACTTAGTTATGTACTGGGTAGTACTGCACCCTAACAAGAACCATCGTGGACGCAGTAGTCCAA
Source organism: Pipa parva (assembly GCA_019650415.1). Lineage (NCBI taxonomy): Eukaryota > Metazoa > Chordata > Amphibia > Anura > Pipidae > Pipa > Pipa parva. The sequence goes on from WMED01000716.1 coordinate 4,837, forward strand.
AAGTAGATGAGAAAGGAGTTTGCCTGCAGTCTTCCAAAAAAATCTCACCTGCTGCAGTTCTCTGAAGGACTCTGCTGGGGAATTACTGCTATCTCATGCTATTTATTCTCTGTTAATAAACCGTTATCAGGTTTTTCAGCAAGATACAATGGCACTCTCTATTATTATAGAGGTTCCACACATCTACACTACTTGTAATACATAAAGTACCCCTCTAATTTGTAAAGGAGGCTTGCACTCTTAGGCGTCTACATAGCCAAGAAATATGAGATGTGCTGTATGCTAGTAATTTTATGCCTTGGTGTAAGTAAAGTGTTATAATAGCAATAATAGTATGGAATAAATGCATTTTCCACTTCAGCCTTCCCAGCTATAGTGTTTAATAAAGTTACACATGCTATCACAGAACTACAAGTCCACCCGTACCTTCTGAATATTCTGCTCCTGAGATTTCCTGAAGTAGACAGCAGGTATTCCGAGTTCTGAAGCAGCAATCCACTGTAATGTTGTACATAATTCAGATTCAGTACTTTCGGACTCAAGCGCAATATTAATGACAGAGACTTCTTGCTGATAGCTAGCAGCGCCCGATGTGCATTCTGTCAATATTTGGAACGTCATCATGTTATCTCTTTTAGGCAATTACTTAAGATAGTTATTAAACAGTGAGATAAATGACAGTATATGATGTGTTAGATCATGCTCACTAGTTAAAGAAAATCTATAGTCTGAAGGATAACCAAGGGTGTAGATGCCTACATCAGACATAATAGTATAAGACCAAACGGTTGACTTAGTACTTAAGCCATTGGACTTTGTCTTGGAGGCCTGATTTGAATTCTGGTGATGAATCTTGGATCAGCTGCTTCCAGCCATATTCAAGTTTTATGAAATATCTGCTCTTCAGGCACCAAACTAAACTGTATTCTTCTTGTGGCAATGAGGACTATGCCTATAATATTTTTGCTTACCACTGCATATGATTGGTAAGAATTAAAATAATGTGAAATTATAAGTGTGAAATAAAATGTGCTCCTCTGCTTGTAAATGAGCCATGGCTTTGTTATAGCTGGAACTCTATTTTCTTGCAATATGGAATGAAATATCAACAAGCACATGAGGTAAAATATCCCATATCGTGAACCTGCTGCAGCAGGAGCACTGCCTACACAGATGTACCGGGAGTCTTTTACTGCATGTTTACTTTTCATAGGAGTAGAGGAAAATCTCTGGCAGAATCACAGAGCAGGTTTGGAAACATGGAACAATTGCTCACTATACTACAGATTCACACAATGAATTGTTTAATGCCATGAACAGCTGTATTGTCAAGATTAGAATAAATATTTGTGTGCTTGCTTACCATCTGGGTTTTCCTGTATTTCTTTGGTCATATGTGTCTCCAATTTTCTAAAAAGGGAACATCATAAAACAACATTACAACAATCCCACTTACAGTACTGACTAGCAGCCTAAACCTTTCACAACACATTCCTTCTCTCAAACAGCTAATAAGTCTAATGTGTCCAACCAACAACACATAATCAGAAGGGAACGGGAAAAACAAACTAATTAATACAAAATAATGAATATATAATAATCATTTATTATGACAACCCAATCATATATGCACAATTTAACAATTATATTAACGCTTACAGGGCTGACAACAAGCCAGATCACCAAACCAAGAAGTCCCATCCAGACAGTCAAGTAGAAAATACTACCTATAAGGTTCATAGCATAAGCATGAATTGTAAATATTCAGTCATGTGACAAGTCACATGGTGTGTGAATTTCTCTCATTAGTGACAACACAGAGATCTGGAACCCTGCTCTATCTATTTATCTTCATAGAAACCTAAGCCTTTTGCCACTGAAAATGTTTGCAGAACTATATGCTATAGCAATAGTTACCCCTGGCAATGATGCAAGGATATTGTGACTAATGTTTCAGGGGGTTATTCACTAAGGTGCGAAATCGTCTGTTGAATTCTCAAATAGCAGATTCCCATAGCAAATCCGCGACTGTGACAATTTTCTCATTGTAAAGTTGCGACCACGACAATTCTGTTTGAAGTTGCGACAATTTTCCAATGTACAGTCGTGACTGTGATAAAATTCTCATTATAAAGATGCACTAGGTCTTATTTTTGGGGAAACACAGTATTGGTACAGTATATTTCTTGTACTTTACTGCAGCTAGGTCTTACTTTCAGGAAAGGCCTTATATTTCTAAACATGGAAAAAATTGAGCAAGGTCTTATTTTCAGGGGATGTCTTATTTTCGGAGAAACGGTAAGTCCAATGTTTGAATGTACTAGCCAAAGTTAGTAATAAAATGTGTGGAGATTCTAGTGGAAACACTTAGGGGCTTTATAATAATAAAATTTGACTGTCAAAATGAATTCTCATCACTTTGGGTCTCTGAGCTCTGATAGTCATGAATTCTCTACACCTTATTCCCATAGAGAAGAAGAGAGTAGCATGAGGCACAGTTTATTGTGTAGTGTGGCAAAGTGAGTTGGATAGTAGCAGCCCTGCCATCCGCCAAACTTGCAAATTCGCCACAGTACACCTTGCTGAATTTGCTGCTTCAACAGACTCCGAAACTTGATGAATAGGTGAATTGCCTGTGTACGTACACACAAAGTGATGTAAAAAACTCTTTAAGTTCATCATGACCATTGTAAATGTCAAAATTGCTTATGAATTCACAACATTGCAGAGTTTGATAAATACGACCTTAATGAAACTATTAAGACTTTCATGAATAAGCCCACCAGCTTTATAGCCCACTTTGTAAGATTACATCAGTTGTATTCATAGTTCTGATGCAGTGCTCAGTTTTGCAATTCCAGATATTTCATTAACATGGTCCTGAAAGAGATTTATAATATAAAGCCAAGTATCCAGCTAGAAGCCAAAGTGATCAAAAACAACCCATTTCTGATATTGCCACATGAACAAAGTGCCCAGCTCTGGTAGATTAAACACTACAACCTGAGTACCAGTCCCTATGCTACTATGACAGTGTGACTATAACAATAATTTTCCAGCATTGTATGAGATTTTTCCGAGTAACAAAACAAAAAATAACGCAAAAGACAGTTTATGTGCATACAATTATGTTTTAAACTTGGGTTTCAGTAAACTTATTTGTGTAATAAAGGAAATCTTGACTAGGTGAATGATACAATATAGTAAATGTTTTACTCATCTCTAGCCAGAGCTGATGGATATTCTCTGGCAGTCCTATGCTAGGCAGTCCTTCAACTGCGATAGTATATACAAGAGAAGAGAAAACATACATAAACAACAGACCATTACCATGCTTAATGCAGTGGAGCATACTGTATCTTAACTATGCTGACCTCTGATCTGAACTACCTTGACCTCAGATCTTAGGAGTCCTTTAGGCGTCTAATGGCCCATTCATATCAAGTTGTTGCAAAGAAAAACATGGCTACATGCTTTTTTTACAATTTCCATTATTGTGTTGTAATAGACAGCCCATCTCATTTATATCATATGGGCCAGTAAAGATGACATCATTAATTATTGTGAGAAAAAACAGAAAAAAATACAATTCACATTTGGTTTGGAATATCAGAAATTGTTTGGAATTTTTCTCTACATAGTACGTGTAAAAATGGTAACTTTGAAGTTGAATTTCTGATTTGCATTTCTTGTTTTTCCTTTGTCATAGATGCAGCCATCTTTTATGTTATTTGTTAAGAAACAAACCTGCGTTCTATCCTTTATTTTCTTTAGAACTTTAATTGAATTACATATTCATGAACTGTCCCAGAAATCCCAGTTTCCAAAACATATATGCAACTAGCAATGGGAAGAAGATTACATTTTTAAATGACTTGTCGTGCTAATCTAAATGGAAATTTTTCTAGTGTTAGTGGGCCTTTCAGTTTACATGTATATTCTTCCAGTTAAAGGGGTATTTTGATGTACCTTTGTGTGGTGCATTACCATACATCTGACAGGTGCATCAACATGTAAATTCACAGGGCTATACTTGTAACTTTGACCATATTAATTGTGTATAGTGTCCAGTGCACTGGACTGATCCTAGTATATAGCCCAAGCACAACATTACTGATGTACAAAGGTCCTTATTGTGATGGTGGGGGTAGACAAGCAGGGGCTTATTCATCAAAGTGAGAACTTGACTCTTGAAGGAAATTCACATCACTTTGGATGGCAATCACTTTCACAAATTCTCTACTCTTCATTCACTAAACAGAGGATTTCCATATCGAAGAAGCTACGGTGTCAGTCTCTTGCCTAATGTGGTGTGGTCAGTTTTAAAGTAGCAGTCCTGCCATCAACTCCCTAATTGGCCACTTTAATCTGGTGAAGTAAAACTGGTGAATGCGACACAATACACCTTACTGAATTCACCACTGTATCAGACTCTGATGCTTAATGAATAGGCAAAATACCTGTGCACATGCATTGCAAAGTAATGCAAAAGGCTCCGTAAGTCCATGATTGTCACAAGCATCCAAACTGGTCACAAATTCATTGCACTGCAGATTTATTTTGCTTAATATGTGAAGATTAGAAGTGGCTAATAAATGTGAATTCAGACCTTTACACAAATGTTTGGACTTTTCATGAAAAAGCCCCACAGTCTCTATTACTTCACTGAATGTTACTGAGCTTCTCCCAATCTTTTTTTCTGTGTGGAACAAATTCAATGTTGCTGGTGATTTCACGCAGAAAATAGAAATCACTGATTGGAATGCATTATGGAAGTGCAGTAGATGACTCATACTTTCTTTGTGGGGAATGCGTATTTCTGTCTGAACGCTTCACATACCCTCTCTACCTACTTTGTAATTTTTGTAGCCTTTGAGAGATTAGTGACAAACACGGAGAACAGTTGAAACATCAGCTGAATCTATTTCTATGAGGTGAGAATGGTTTGTTTTCTTGTGGTGGAAACTCCACTGGAGAAGGAATAGATTTAACTCTTAAGGTTCTCTGTAAAGCATTGCATGAAATGTCAGCTATGAAATAAAGGATAATAATAACCGCCTATACTCACTTGTTGGTTGAAGGCGTGGATGATATTACTTCCATATAGGCCTTCAGGTCCAATGCTCCTATGCTACTTCTAGCGCTGCTGATGCTGTTGGTGCTGGCGCAACAGATAACTTATATTAGAATTTTAAAGGAAAAAAATAGAATCTTTAAAAATATAATTTCATTGTAACCTAGAGAAGAATTCCTCAACTGGGGCAATTTTTTTTTTGCAGAGGTTATGTAACCCATAGCAGCCAATCAGAAGTGTTTCATTTAATTTCCCAATTCTAGTTTCTGAATACAAGTACATGATAACAGCTGACTGGTTGCTGTTTGTTACTAGATTTCTGTAAGTGATTGCCCATGTTGATAAATTCCCCTTTAACTCATGCCCAGTCTTAATTAACTACGTATGCAACATACTGTGGTCCTCCTGTCCCTCACCTTTCACTTCTGCAATGTGCATTTAATGAGGCAGGACTATCTTGCCCACTTGCTGTGAAACCCAAAGCACAAATCTGAACTGTAAATATTTTACCAGTTCATTTCCACTAGAATCTCCACATCTACATCTTTACAGGTATAGATTAATGGCTGAGGGGACAGAATTGTACTACTTGTGGTGAACATGGAACAAAATAATGGAACATCCCCTAATAATCTGCAATTATAATATAAAACTATTATATCCGATGAAGTGTTGTTGATCTTCACAGGCCTTTCACTTAACTTTCACTATTTGGAGATTATGTATTATAAATGTGTTGTCACTTGTTGTGACTCATCAGGATGAAGTAGTTTCTCCATGTCTTACAAATATCTAGAATGGTTGCTTTATCTGGGTCGCCAGTTACTTTTTTTAGTTGAGCACTTTAAGCTCTTCATTCCTTAGTATCTTCTGAAACCAGTGAAAATAAATTATTCCTTGCTTTTCATTAGTAGTCAAATGACTAATGCTCTCTAAGGAATCCACTGCTCCTCTACCTTTTTCACTTACCTTATAGCTAAAGATGCGCCCTGGTATTAATTCCAGAAATTGTCTCTAAACCATCTGTATATGGCTGAGATTCTAAAATTACCTCTCAAACTAGAGAAACAGCTTGCTTTTAAAACGAAATTAACTGAACTAAAACACTTGGGATTTGCAGCAATTCACAAAGCATGACTCACCTCATTGATGTTAAGTGCCTGCTGCTATGTCAGCCAGGCTAAATGTTCACATCTCAAAGCCACACTTTTCATCTTATTGCACCACAAATAATTGGACCAGGAATAGAAATGGTGAAATGGAAGATTTCATTTTTACTGTGTTTTTTTTTCTTCTTTCTTTTAACTATTCAATTACCCCTAGATGTGGAAGTGGATGAGAAAATACGTTGATGGGGGGAGAGGGATTGGGAAGTAATGGGGGAAAGCAGTGGAGGGAGGGGCTGGACACACAATATTTATTAAAGTTAAATAAAAATTCACCTAGTTTATTGCTATTAAATTAGTGCTAATTAGCGCTAAAATATCAATGTCGACGATATTTATAAAGCCCTTTAAGTCCCTTTTTATCATCAGAAAGTGATTTGTCAGGTTGAAGGTGGGGGAAATCCATTATTTCCTATGGAAATGGTCCTTCAACTTATTAGATCAATTTTCCCATCGAAAAAATCCCGGTGATGTGGTTAATTTTATTCGCCTCTATACAACTTGGTCAAATAGAAAAAAAAAAGAGATATTGTATGAATAGGGGAAAACAGAATGAATAGGTTGAAACGACCTTTATAAACACCCCATAAATGTGCCCATTATTTATGTTTCCTCTGGAATCTATTTTTCCTATGTTCCCTATAGATTTTGCCATTATCAGAAGGTGAAGAGGTGAGACAGGGCAGATGTGCTGTTGACATATTTTTACTGTGGCAACATATCAAATCAATGCTTAAAAAATATTTTATATTTTGTAAAAAAAAAAAAAAAAAAAAATTATTTTAATCATTTGGTATGATTTAATAACCATATCCCTATAAGGGGAGATATAGTCACCTTTGACAAATATGTAACTGGTCCCTATAAAATATATTGTGATAAAACATTAGGGGTATTTTAAATCAATAGAAATATTTAATAGAATGTTGGTCCAGTCACCACTTGGGATCAAAAAAGTGTTTTCTAATGTTAAAGCAAATTTGCCTCAAGTTTATATGTTTTTTTTCCCTTTCTCTGGACCAACATAGGAAAAGTAAAGGGTTACTTGGCTTCTTAATTTTGTTTCTTTTTTTTTTTCTCATTCTTTTTCTTTTTTATGGGTTAACCTTGATGAACCTGTGTCTTTCTTCAACCTTACTAACTATGCCATGTTTGTAATTTAATTTGTGCATAAATATTGCCTCCCTTTAACAAAACCTGGATGAGATGGGGTTATACCAGTGTCTCTAGCTGTAACCCTAATCATGTAAAAGTAACTAGGAAATAGAATGTTACAGCCTGGTAATCAAGCTCTTGTAACTCTAGGGGGATAATTTAGCAAGGTGCGAACTCACCTTGCAATGCTTCGATTCACCTCGCAAAAATAGAATAGATATTTATTGTCACTAGAAATATAATGTATATTGTATTTATAGTATAAATACAATATACATTGTATATTGTATTTATATACAAATAACCCAGCACATAACTAAAAATAGTTATGTGCTGGGTTCTCTCCTACATGCGCACAACGCTTTAAAGGTATTCCAGTCTCCTCGCGACCACTCAAGTCCCCTCGTGAGACTGGAATACCTTTAAAGCGTGCGCTGTTGTGCGCGTGTAGGAGAGAAGGCAGCACGTAACCATTTTTGCGAGGTGAATCAAAGCATTGCAAGGTGAGTTCGCACCTTGCTGAATTATCCCCTCTAATGATGCCTAAGGGACAGTCTGCTAACCTCCCCTATTCAATGTCCCTCCTGCTCTCATGCAGTTATGGATTAGCTAATCTTCTACCCAGTTTTCAATACAGTAATATTGAAGTAATATTAAATATAATGACATATATACAGTAGATCACACTTTCTCACATTTAAACTGCAAGTCAGGTTTCTATACTTACCTGATAGATTGTTCACTGAGATGTAGGAAACTGCTGGTGTCCTCTGGATTTTCCTCTTCATTCATTAGCTGAGACCAGCTACCAGTGCTGTCCTCACTGCTACTTACAAGAGTAGGGGGCTCAGGATTTGATTTGCCATCCTTTATTTCCTCACTGCCTTGTACTCTTCTCTCTTGCCTAAACCTGAATTTGACAAGAAGGATTTAAGACACTGCTAAGGAAATCTTAAAGTTAATTAGTGGTTTCAGAAATCTTTAAGGATACCCATTTTGGATGAAAATGACAAAAAACAAAAACAAAAAAACAAACAAAAAAGAACATGGTTTCTAAATGGACCACAAAGACATTTTTATAGAATTTAGTATCAATATAAATGCCTAGAATGAATTCATTACTGATGTATTAGAAGTAATTGAGAAACCTGGGGTAGAAATACTTCTGACTTACTGTGTGGATGGTACACAAACATTGTGATATCGCATGTCATTTATTATTACCATATGTGAACAGGTAGGTTGTCACTTTTGGTCTGTAAGGTGACTTCTCCCTAATTATACCTACAGTATGTGTTGACATTTCCTGAAAATTATTCTGTCTGCTTCTGGCTAATTTTGGTTTCTGCCAGTCAATACTTAAACTCTGTTTTAGACCTTAGATATTTTCTGCCTACTCATATCTAAATTTGATACACACTGATCTTGACTCCTGACATTTCTGACTTCTTTCTCTTTTTAGGATTCTTGCTAATTTGATCATTTCCTTAGAGTGTTGCTGGGAACATAATTCCAGATAAGCCATTCGTGATGTTGTCTTCCTTGCTCTGTTACCAAATCAGTTTGTTATTGCAATGCACGGGGAGACAATTATTTAAAGAAATACTAAATTAAAGTTTATAATCACAACAAGGAACAGTAAATACTGGAATAGAACATCATCTTTAGACTGAGGCCTCAAAGTATTTTGTTTGCCATGACTTTCTTATGGCATCCTTTCAGGATCAACCTCCTGATATTTATTATTTCTGTTGTAATTGTGAAACAAGACTTGAAAAGAAGAAGATATAATAATATATCTACAACAAATTTATAAAAACTTAGTAAGGACAGAGTTAATTTACAAGTGTGCACAACTGTCCCAAGCAGAAATAGTCTACTGATACCAAATATTGGCTATGGATGGAGCTATTGTTCTTGTGGAATATTACTTGTATGTGAGAGAGGTGTACCTAAAGTACCACAGGCCCCAGTGCAGTAATGGCAGTGCCTCCACCAGGGTTGCTCTTGTACCCCTGGAACAAATAAAGAGAAATGTATGAAAATTTAAAGACTGAATATGGGGGGAGTGACCTAGCAGAGCAACCAAGCCAACTATAACCTCCATTCTTACACCCCACTCCTTTTATTTTATATGTGCATCTGCATGTGTTTTTAATCAAATTAAAAGCATATATTTTCTTTCCATTTTTTGCTATTCTGAATGAAATTTATGCTGAAATTATCTGCTACTGGAAAAACTTGACCCAGGGAAAGTTTTCGAAGCACTGAAATTATTAAAATTTAGGGCGAAATTTAATGAACTCGGAAAAGCTCTATTTGGCTTTTCTGAGTTTATCCCAAAACCATCTCCACTGTTCATGCGGTACAAATCACTCGATATTTTTGATCAATATTTACCGGCTGAAACTTTTCGATTGAATTTTTCGATGGAACGGTAGCCATACTTTACATTAGTAGTACGGCTACCTTTAAATCGAAAAATCGAGATCGAAAAACTCAGTTGAAAGTTTTTGTTGGTAAATATCGGTCAAACAAAATCTTGCAATATTTACTGCGAGAAACTGCCGAGATCTCGCGGGAATGAACTCGGAAAAGCGAAATTGGGTTTTTCCGAGTTCAATAAATTTCACCCATAGTATGTTGTAGCAGGAAAGAAATCAGACAATGTATTTTATTAGGGAATTCTGCCATAAAAGACCTCATCAAAGTGTTGAAACATGTTGGTAGATAAAGTGAGAATGCTTGGACTGGGGGAAAATGTGTGTAAGCAGGTAAGTAGCTGGATCATTGGCAGAAAACAGAGGGAGGTTATTAACAGTACTTATTTAGACTGGATCACTGTTTCTATTGGGATACCACAGGAGTCAGTATTAGACCCTATACTCTTTAATATACTGTATGTTTTGATGATCTTATAGATGGATTGCAAAGCAAATATCAATATTTTCAAACATGGTTGAATGCTTACATAGAAAAGGATTTAATAATTTTGTTAGTAAGATAAAATGTAGCAACCAGTGTTAGTTAGCTTCTGGCAAAATATATAAGCACATGAGAAGTACATTAACAAAAAAAAAATATAAAGCAATAGGAAGACCTCACATGAAATATTGTGTACAGTTTTGAAGCCCTGTCTGCAAAAAATCTATACATTATCAAAGCTTGAGTGTGATCAAAGATGGGAAACTAAAGTAATAAATGGAATAGGTTGACTACAGTAAACACTCAAAGATAGGGTTATTAAGCTTATAAAAAGAAAGAAAAGTGACCTGATAACTATGGGTCAATAGAGAGGTACTGTATCTATCATAATTTATATACACCAAGAATTAAGTACAACACAGCGGCATCCACTAAGATTAGAGGAATAAATATCTCTGCACCAACACAGATAGAGATTCTTTACTGTAAGAGCTTGGAACTCTCTGCCTAAAGTGATCACTTGGTGAATTCACGAAAGCAAGTTCAGAAGAGGCCTTCTATCTCTCTTGCATGTAAAAACATTACATGTCATGGGTGCTAAATTACGGAAAAGGCTTCTTTTTTATTTTATTCCGATTTATTTTGCCATAATTGCAGGCAGGTGGATAAATGACTTTTGCCAGATAAGAATTTTTACCTGCTTTTTAATTAACATTGCATGATAATAGGCTAACCTTGATGGATATGTGTCATTTTTGGGGGTTATAGACCCCTGGAGCCTACACACGATATTTTAGTGTGGATCTTCTTCCCACATTGGAGTTCTTCTTGAACATGTTAAATATACAGTACAATATATGAGTGTTTGTCTTAGGGTTGCATAAAAATATCTGTACCTGTCTGCAGCATAGAATGTGATTCTTCCACCATCTTGTTTTGAAGATCTAATATCCTCTGACAAGGGTAAATCCACATTGTTTTCTTTATCCTCTTCCTCTGACTCCTCCCTTTGTTCAGTTTCAATCTGTATTAATGGTACCCGGGGGCTAAAAGATAAATCAGGCTGATGAACAGTCAGAGATTCACTTGTCATTAAAGTTTTGCTCTTAGAGTTTTGTCTGTCTTTTTCTTTCTGCTGACCTTGGGCAGGATTTTTATAATTAATGCCCCCTCTATTTGTGTCATCTTGGGAATCCTGCTGTTGAGCAAGTAAAGATTTTCCACTTTCAACAATGTCTGCAGCTAGCTGGATAGCATAACTATCAACATGTGACGGTGATCCTTTTGGAGACAAATCTGCCTCACTATCTTCAGTACTATCTCCTATGATCTTGTTTTTGCGCATCAGTTCCTCAATAGAACTAGACCATGTCTCATGGATTAACATGTCTGTGGCTTGATCAATTTGACATCTTTGGTACAGACATGAATCTGACTTACAAAGACTGAGAGAAGACATAGTATTGACAGGCTGAAGGTTGAGAAAATCTTGAGAACTACTCCTTGCAAACCCATCCAAAGAATTTGCTTTAACTGGGGTGTTCACTGTCAAACGGGCACTTGATGACCTATTACAGGGCATAGAAGACTGGCGGAAGCAGAAAGGCATGCGAGGGGATGGAGGCCGTAAACTGCTTGTCCACGCTGCAGTGTTTCTGCTTGATGTAACATCTTTACTTTCTTTATCTATTTCTTTTAGCATGTACCGGTAAAATTCTTCAGTGATGCTTTCTGTACTTGATTGCTTAGATAGGCAGGTGGATTTAACAGTCAAGTGATTGTTTATCTTTGAGACCTGTTGCAGAGCAGAGTTCAATATGCTGTTTGCATTTTTCCCAGCATAATAATCTAGCAACAAGTCAAATTCCCTTCCTTCATTTTCCATTTGGTTGACCATAAACCGTGAAAATTCATCGGTAATACTTTCACAACTGGATTGTTTGGACACTGAACTTGTCCTGCTGAATGGCTGCCCTAAAAGGCTACCTGGGTCAAGAGTATTTGGAAGGCCTTTAGCATCTAAATCTTCCTCTGGAATGCTTTCATAGCTGGATGCTTTACCTCTGCTCCATCTGTCACAGTGTAACCTGTTGCGTGTTAAGTTCTGCCCTTGCCATACAGAATCTGTCACTGAAGCCTCTGTCAGATTCAAAATTTTAGAAGTCACTTCAGTGACAAATGCATTTACAGGATCTTGAGCGTCTTCAAGGTTGATGGATTCATCTACTACTCTGTTCATAAGTCTCTCCTTTAATTCTGGGTGCTCATCTGTTTTCTTTTTAATTTCACTTAGACGTGGTGGCCTGTGCCTCCTTATTACAGAACCATTAGTGGTTGTGTCTTTTTTTCTTTTCACAGTTCTGCACTGTGTAATGATACACTCACTACCCTTTGCTCCCCATGCACAAAACCAGGGCTGCTTCCCATTAGAGTTCTCTAGGCAAATGGCTGCTATTTCAGTGGCCATTGAAACAACAGTTTCAGCCAAATCCTCTGCAAAGTCTGTTAAACAGTAATTATTGGTTGGGTGTTTCACTGGATTTGAAGCATAGGAAGGGTGCAAAAGACCAGTATTTACTGGGGTTATATGGGATGTCAAATCTTTTGATGAATTTGTTTCATATACATTTTTTTCCAGGCTTCCAAAATGCATTATACCTTCAGCAGATCCTTGATCTTGGTTGGAATGATTAAATTCTTCCGCAGCTATTGTGCTTTCCTGAGCTAAGTAAGCTTTGTGCTCGTTATGGCAACGCCTATAAATCTCCCTTTTTATGTATGGCTTGATATTGCATGTTTTCATTTGTGCATGACCATTTTTACAGTATGATTCTTTTGGAAGAACATCAACTTCACTGATTTCATATTGCGGAAGTTTATGTTCAGTAAGTTCCTTCTTTAATTCTGTGCCTTTCTTACAAAGTTGAGGTATGTTAGCCTTATAAAAGTCTTCTGGCCTTTGTGCTACTGTAAAATTACCCAATAAGTCATTAAGTTGACTCTCCTTATTCTCAGAACTGCAGGTACTATATTTATAATCCTTTACATCAAAGGGCAAATCCCCTGACTGTGCTAAATCTTCCATTTTCTTACAGGTGAAATGCATTACATTAAAAAGCATTTCAGTTGCATTTGCTATAAAGGCACCTTGTGTTCCATGATGAGTTATGTCATCATCATTCTGCAACCTCTGAGTTGCTTTATCCGCAGAATATCTTAGAATTGCATCAGATATGTTATGAGCAAGATCATCTTGAACAACATTCTCCACGTGTGTCAGTTTGGAAGAGCTAACACTACTCAAAATTCTTTCATTCATTGTCTTTAAAAAATCTTCTATATTCCTGTATGTGTTGGGGCTGGTCAATATAATGGAGGCTTCTCTAAGAAGAACCTTTGCAATGTTGTATTTAAGTTTTTCCAAGCTGCTTCCCACTGCGATGCTGCAATGCAGCGTTACAGCTGTTGAGGCATCAGCAGCAGCCAAAAGGCCACTGGCTGTGGCTGGATAGGAAATTGGTTTCTGGTCTCCTAAGCCACAAACAGCTACAGCACTGGCCACCTGAGTCATTCCACACAATGCAGATGGCAAGGAATAATCAGATCCTAGATCAACACACGGCACTCCTGCAAATTGGTGTTGCACCTCTACTGTATTCTCGAACTCTGTCAATCCTTCATATTCTGTCTTTATTCTTTCTGCAGTATGTGGGCTACTGAATGTTCCTATTACAGATGCAGCACATGCTAAGGCCACTTCTAATGGGTTCTTTGTGGCACCAACAGATACATTATCTTCTGTCCAATTTTCAGAAACATTTGTAGCATTATCTTGTTGCAAACAGTGAGAATCCCCTGGCCATTCTGCTGGAATATCATAGCTATCTGGGCTTTGAACTATAACAATTTTAGGAAGCTCATTCCATGAGCGGAAAGGCAGTGGTGCATCTTCTTTTGGCAGACTTCCTGAAAATTTGTTGTTTCCAGCTGAGATACAAACTGCTGCTTCCGTGGGGAAAGTGGTTTCAGACTGCGAGAGTCTGATAAATGCATCTTGCAGCACACATTCTGCTAGGTTTGTGGCATACTGGCCAGTGGTGGCTGGGTTTTCAAACTGGTCTGTTGTGTAGACCTTGGTGGACTTATTACTTTGTTCAGGTAAATTAGGATGCGTTTCCCACTTGCATAGTTCATGATCACATTCACATTTTTTGTCTTTACAATTTGCACTTCTCTCTGAATTTTCAAGAAATGATGAAAGTCTCCTTACATGAGGTGTTATCTTTCCCTCTGTTCTTTGCAAACCGTCATCAAATGACTCATCTTTTTTTGTCATCTTCATATGAGCTTCACAATGAAAGTTGGCATGGTCAGGCTGTGCTTCATCTTTGTTGTCTTCCTTTTTAGACTTAGCATTTCTGCTACTTATGCTTTGAAGACCTTCAGTATCTTTAACATGTATTTTCTTTATGCTATCTGGTGGGTCTGAGAAACATTAAAAGAAAAGAACACATAAAGGGTTAGATTTTCTTGGTGGTTTTTATTTTTTGTAAGATTTATAACATTAAAGATTTTGATGATGGTAACGTGTGGAAAAAATACAAATATACTTACAGATACTATAAACAAAACTTAACTGAACATTTGAGAAGCCAAGCCATGTGTCCCCCGAATGTATACATTCAAAGAAGCAGTATATTCTAATATTCTAATATGCCTGTTTGATTAGTCGTTCTGGTGAGCGCATATATATGATATTGTTTGTTACACATGTGTGCAGTGTTTTATACTTTGGTGAACCATTCACCTTTATTATAATATATCACATCACCTCTACAATACTACTTGGTACGTTTGGGTCACTATTATTAAAAACATACCTATAACATTTAAGGCACTATGGTGTGCATTTTTTGTGCGCTTCCTCATCATTAGGTCTTTTTGGATATTCTTTTGAATGTATGTGTATAAAATGCAACTTTCCAGTTAATTATCCATTTCTGTAAATTAAATTGTTTAGAACTATTGCAGGTGTTTTGTAAAATGTACTTAAAATGGTATTGCATAAACAATGTCAATATATGTTTGTATGGCAGATAAGAGCACACAGCTAGTAACAGTAAAGTAACCCTAAAGCCTGTAAAAAAAGTGCTCTTTATTTATTGTCCACCTAATTTTATGTATAACAAATGTTAAAATGTCAGATTTAAGATGAATGATTTGCTGGATAATCATAGCAAAAGCAGGAAGCACTTGGAGCAGAGGCTATTAGCAGACCCTAGCCCTAACACTACTTTCACAATGACTTAGAAGAGACGTTAACACACTAGCTGGGACTTCAAGTAAAGAGGTGCCACGATTTTCTTTCTTCTCATTGAGTTATTCAGGGGGACTTTACTTTGGCCACTGGGATCCCAAATTGGGGTGAGGATGGCTACCTCTGGCACTCGGGATCTACCCCTTTCCTTGGTGGACAGAGCTAACTACTGGTCTGAAACACAGACACAACTCTACTTTGTCCTATTATATACTGCTTTAATTACAATCTAGAGGCTTCTAACACAGTGCCTTTTTTCTAGAAAATCGGAACTTTATTCTTCTGGTGCAGATAAGAGGGTCCCACACCAACACCAATTGCTTTACCTCTGAGATCTTGTCTGTGGACAATTCCTTATATTTTCTCCATTTGAGACCTAACCTAGTGACATTCTTGCTGGCTACAATGTCCCTTGTTCTTTTCTCAAATTTAAAGGACTGAAGCTATATTTTTTTGTCAGTAGAGCATTATGGTGAACATTATAGGCTTTAGATTTTGTTCTCCTTGCTACAATTATTTGGAGCTTCTATCCAGTTATTATGGTACATAGAGAAATATATTTCTGGTTCTCATTGATAACTCCTATCTAACAATCATAGCATTCTAGTTATAAAAAAATGATAGACAAATATTAGAGTAAGTAGTGATCATAAGGGTCATGCTCCATTTTGCTACAGTTTGCCACAATTGAAAGACCATGCCATTTAAAAAAAAACGTACTATTGACAAACTGAAAATTGGCATTAAGAATCAAACCAGTTCAGAAAGTGGTGGAAGTGCACCCCATCTATATATATATATAAAACATTATTCTTTAAATTATGTGCTGGAGGGTGGGGATATTTTGAATAATCATCTGAAGGTCCCAACAAAAAACCTTTAGAATGTTGGAGTTTTACAGGGGCTCCATCTGAAGACAAGTGTGGGGGATGGGTGGTACTTAAACAGAGACCTGGCCCTACTTTTTTTGAAAAGGGGGTATTGTAGGTATCCAGTGACTGGCCCTTTGTGGGATACTGACCCTTTCTCCCTCTTTACTGGGTGGGGATTCATGGGTCATTGTTGGCCCTCTTTAACATAACATAGTTTCCATTTGGAGAATTCACTGAAATACCCTGATCCTTGGGAATTATTCTGATTGCCATATTTGGAGTCGGGAAGGAATTTTTTCCCCTAATATGAGGATAATTGGCTCTTGCCTCATGGGTTTTTTGCCTTCCTCTGGATCAACATTGCAGGAAAATAGGCTGAACTGGATGGACTTGTGTCTTTTTTCAGCCTTATAAACTATGTTACTATGTAAATATGCTTGAGTTATACAGCACTTTGGCTGTTAGCTAAAATAAAAGTAATACCAAAAATTGAAAATACCTCAAACGCGCCTATAGTTACTATAGAAAGTAAGTATATTTATTTAGCTGTGTCGCTTTAAAAGTGGTTCTTTAGGGCACACGTCTTACATATGTTTTATGTAAAGCACTATAGAAAACAATGATACTGGATGAGTTCTGTTTAAAGACACGGTTGCTATCAGTAATGATAAAACAGACAGAAAGCAATACAATTCATGCATTTAAACAAGTGCTGTATTTTAATAACAGCCATGTCAATCCAAATGGGAATGTTGAGTTATTTCAGTGTTACTGGTTCTAGTAACTTGCAAAGGAGGTAGGATTTTGATGCAATGCATAGAAAACTTGCTGGAATGTTTGATGGAAGACAATAGCATATTTTAGTGAATTCACTCAGCTACAGTCTACTTCAGCCTTTGTTGAAGCACCTCACAGGGTAGTATAGCTGTATATGCTTCTGTTTTTCTACATATAAAAACGAGACAGTATTGTGTTAAGATGACTTCCTCCAATAGCCTAATAATGAACACATTTAAAACACCTCTTTGTCTTTAAATAATATATGGCAAACAAGCACAGTTTTATCCCAAACACATCATTGCATCAGGCCCTATAGTAAATACATTTCCCTTTTTACAATTGTGTCTACTGTTGGAGTGAATATTATCTCAGGTTAGAATTAACAAATGCCGGAGATACTAAGATATATATATATACTTCTGGAATTTGACATCACGGAGAAATCTTGCTCAACTGACAAAGCTGAAATATAGTACCTAATGCAGCACTCAACAAACATGAAGACAGCTCAGTGCTAAAGTAATATAAAGTGAAGAGTGCATCCATTATTTGAAATTGAGTATCATAATAGCTGTTCTTTTTTTTTTAATGAAATATTATTTATATAAGGTAGCTCACCTCCCTTGCATAACTCCCCTTCACTTTCTTCATCTAGTTGCTCAGAGGCAGTTAAGAAATCTTCTTCAATAGAAGAGACTGAACAGTTAGTGTCATCTTCAGTGTGTAGTGGAATGCTATCTTGGTGTAGAACATTCTCTTGTGCCAGGTCAAGGCCAAGGAGGAACTTATTGAGCATCAAGAGGATGCAAGCTGGAGAGATTTCAGCAGAAGCTCTTGTGTATTGAAGCAGGCAGATTTCTGTTGGCCATGAGACCTAAAGGAATAAAAAAAAAAAGATCAGTCACGTAATTGAAATATGGTATGGATAATGGATATCGTAATATAGAATGAAGTGGATAATATTTCTATGGCGAGTTTTGTCAATGAATTCACTGAGAGTCAAGTTACCACCCTGGGAATTTTCCCTCCATGTAGTAGGTAATATATAAGAAAGAGAAGAGATCAGGGCAGGGTAGACTATTTTTGCAGAACAGTTAGAAAACAACACAACCATTTAAGGGAATCCCCATTGATCAGGTGTGTAATCTATTAAATATAGCTCAGTAATGAATAGTTTCTAAAACCAAAATGCTCAGCCCATATCTAACTAACCTGTTCCAGGATCTATGCCTTATGAGGTAAACACCAAATAAACAACATACTTATCTATACTCATATCATTTGTTGCATTTATGACATTTACATCTTAACT
Source organism: Pipa parva (assembly GCA_019650415.1). NCBI lineage: Eukaryota > Metazoa > Chordata > Amphibia > Anura > Pipidae > Pipa > Pipa parva. The sequence continues at coordinate 23,438 of WMED01000716.1, forward strand.
TTATGTTTTTCTTCAGGAATTCAAGAAGGGCAATGTTGTTATTTTGAATAAAAATATCATGAATATGGTAATATTATATGTTATAATATATATATATACTTTTATCATCCGCCTTGCACCAACTAGTTTAACAAATAAAGTATATGCCTGAAAATAATACTTATTATGCTAGATCTTATCTGTTTGAGTGATGTGATCCTCTTTTATACACTTCATTTTCTTCTCTTTTTTTCTTCAGTAAGAACCGTGGGTAGAAATACATACAGTTGTGAGCTATGAATACCTGATATAGCCAACTTCATTTTGATTTAGGAATACACACAGTTGGGCACCAGGGAAGGATAGGTTTATTAACAAAATGCAATAAACACGTAGCAGTGAACAAATATTCCCTCTGGTTCACAACAGCTAATAACAATACTATAGAAGATATCAGATTAGTAATATAATTATTCACAGTGGTTACTTCCAGACTGGTAGAACTGTTTCCTACAGTAAAAAAGGCATTCCTAATAATGCCCAATTTAGCCATAACTAAAATGTGGGTGCCTGAGACTACCCCTCTTCAACTTACAACATAACAGGTCGATATGAGATCAGGTACATAGGACAGCTCAAAGTTAGTATAACCTTGTATGGATTTACACAGGTATGTTCTGCCATAGCCTCCCTATAAGCTATCTGATCTCTAGCTGCTCGCTAATGAATTTTCTTCCATTGCTTTCTGTGATCAGTCTAGCATGTGATCTTACTCCAGGGAATACTTCCTGGTGCTGACAATTATAAAGATGGTAGCTCAGTGACCTTTTCACCCAGAAGTAACTTTCTAATTGGCTTCTTAATGGCTCTGGGAATAAAATAACTACTACCATACTATTTTACACTATACTAAATTATACTATGCTACTACAGTTAGTCCTCGGGTTATGACGGTCTCAAGTTACGTCGTTTCGTGGTTACGACGCTTTATATGCGAGTGTTTGGTGTAGTTATAGGTGTTAGAATAAGTGTTTGGATAGGCTAAGTGCTTGCAGTGCAGTACTGTTATTATGGTACAGTACTGTATGAACGTATGGTCCGACTTACATCGAAATTCGGTTTACGACGCAGCATAAGAACGGATCAACTTTGTAAGTCCAGGACTACCTGTACTTGTTAATGAGAGTTTTCTGAAAGGGTTGGGGCCTAGACACACTGCATTGACAAGTTTGTATCTGCATCTCATCAAAGCAGCACTAGGCTACAAAAGGAGAAAAGCTGGCCTTGGATATAGTTATTAAGGATTAAGCTAATTGAAGGACACTAAAATGAAGTAAAGAGCTATATTTATAAAAGAGATAATCTCTAGGGTAGCAGTGGCGAACCTGTGGCATGGGTTTCAGAGAGAGCATGCAGAGCCATTGCCACTGCTGGTATTCTTGATTCCCCCAGAGTGCGAGTGGTCTTTCAGTGCAGGCTGTGGACCTGACCTGAAAGTTTTCAGGTTGGATCCATGACCTACACTGTAAGACCGCCTGCTAGCTGGGTAGTGCTCTTCCCCTGACACAGGCATGATGACGTCACTCATCAGTGCCTGCACTTCGGAAGAAGGAGCTGGTGAGTGATGTCACCTTTTTGCCAAAAAAGGTTTGCCATCACTGCTCTAGGGTTATATTTCTAAAGGTCAAAAATATTTTCAACTCTTAACACTAGTAAAATTGCAATATACAGCGCTAATATATCAATATTGCCAATAAATGTATAACACTCAATAAGACCAATTTTATGGTCAAAAAGTTTTCACCTGATTTAGGGAGTCAAAAATCCAGTATTCCCTATGGAGATGGCATTATTCCTTGTGGAGATGGCATTATTCCCTATGGTGATGACATTATTCCCTATGGTGATGGCATTATTCCCAGTGGAGATGGCATTATTCCTTGTGGAGATGGCATTATTCCTTGTGGAGATGACATTATTCCCTATGGAGATGACATTATTCCCTATGGAGATGGCATTATTCCCAGTAGAGATGGCATTATTCCCAGTGGAGATGACATTATTCCCTATGGAGATGGCATTATTCCCTATGGAGATGGCATTATTCCCTGTGGAGATGGCATTTTTCCCTATGGAGATGGCATTATTCCCAGTGGAGATGGCATTATTCCCAGTGGAGATGGCATTATTCCCAGTGGAGATGGCATTATTCCATTATTCCAAGTGGAGATGGTCCTGCAACTTCGCCACAGCAAGTGCAAAATGGGTCGCAGCAATATATTTTTGGAATTAAATCTTTTCGATATTGCTACTTTTTTCCCCAACCTCATATAAAATCGTTCAAATCGATAAGTTCGGCAAACAAAAAATAATGGTGAAAACATGGGGAATAGTGGTGAAACCCCCGGTGTTTCTGATTACTTTTTCTATTTCATCACTAAGAATGGGCTGTGTGCTGGGAAAATGAGTCTACCCAAATATCAGTGCCTTTTATAAAATACCATCCTCCATTCCAGACCTGGGAAATCTATTGTTTATGATAGTGTGTTTTTTTTGTAACATTTTTATGTAAAATACAGAGTAAAAAAAGCAAAAATTTAAAAAAAAGCTCTTTCTAAATTGAAGAAACAGAAAAAGAAGTTTAAAAAACATGTGCCAATTAAATCCTTGAAAATGGTAAACCTCCGTGAAGATGAAAATTCCTCCGTTATTCTTTAGATACACCTCTTATATTTTCTAGCTTTGTTTCCGTCTGTAGGAGATGTATACTGTATATATCAGCTACAAGTGTATCTTACAGAAAAGACAATATATTCAATGTTCCAAGGGTTTAATCTGTAAACAGAATTATCCTTCAAAGAATTAGAATGAAATGATTGCACTTTTCAGACAAATTGAAATTTAACACTGCCACTTTGTTTCTGATGTACTTTCCTAACCGATTTGTTTATTCCATAACTTGAATAAATGAAAATCAAATTACCCTGTCATACACTAACAGAAGATGTATGCACACAACCCCTTACCTATCAGTTCAAAACACAGCTGTATAAAGAAGATCTCTTTAGTGTAAGCTCCTTAGGGATTTCAGTTTTGTTTAGATTTGATGACTTTACTGCACTGTGAACGAGACTTAATGGTCTATTATAAGATGCAAAAATAAAATAAATAATACTACATAAATGACTGTCAATCTGCAAAAGCGGTAAGAATAGATCTCGGTGGAATGAAAATTATTGAATTCCAATGACGTTTCCAGCAGCCAAAAACACCTATGCAAGGCTAAGGATACAGATACAAAATACTGTATCTCTACAATAAAGTGAAAATAAAGTGTACCGATTTGCTGCTGTAAAGGGAAGAGCAGCAGACACTGGTTTGGATTTGTTAGGTACACATCTATTGATATGCAAACAGAGCAATATTTTAATTATAATAAAGATGCCATAAGTTATCCTGTGTTATATACTATACTAAACCTTATTGCTTAATAAGAAAAAATGCTACTTGGATTGGTAGTACTTGTAAGAATGTTGCCTTGAAAGCCAAATTCCTGATTTTTGTATAGTTTTGTGCTGTTCTCATTGCTGGCCGCAGTCATCTTTTATAAACTAGACTTTCTAGAGCACTTCATTCAGGGCTGGGTTTTAGACTGAGTGGGGCCATTGGCAAAACTGAAAGTGCAGCCTCATACTGTATGTTTGTCAGGCCAGTGCCAGGCAAGGAGAGCAAATGGAATAGGTCTCTTTGCAGCAGAGGGCTCCCTAGGTATTGGGGGAGCTGAGCAATTGCTTAGTTTGCATCCCCCAAGAGCCAGCCTATATGTATTATCTAAAAATCAATAGAAACAATGGATAGAGCTGAAGTTGTTTTTATATAACATATAAAAATGGCTGCTACCATGAAAGTGAAAGAGAAACAAAAAGCAATAAAGATAGCAGTTTTATTTGTACAATGAAGGAGTAACAGACATCCAGAAGCAAATGGGGATCTTTATTTTCTACGTTTCTCCATACAGATACAGTAACCATTCAGATTCTGTAATAGTAAATGGACTGAGAGGAAACCAACCAATTTGGCTACTCCAAGGGCATTTAATAACGTTGTCCACTGAACCCAACATAAGTTCAACCAAACGGATTGCTTTTGTGCAATCTTCATAATGAATATGTTTAGCCTAATTTGGTTGCAACCCAATGTCTTCCATCAGGGTCTAATGTAATAATACCATTCTACCATTCGATTCAGCTCTAACTGGATCACATCTAGCCAAGTGCTTTGGAGAACAGGAACGTAAAATCCTAAACCTTACATCACAGGATACCAACTCCCATAAGGATTATGCTTTTTCCCCAAACAAGAACGTCAAAGGGGTCAAGGCTACAATAATTGGGGGTATTGTGGAACTACAACCTTGCACACAAGTTTGTGTTCTATGTGTGTTGTGTGGATTTATCCACCCTCCACTTTGTATTTAATAAGAACATTAAAATAACAGAGAGTCTCTACATTAAAAAAATAAGAATAATAATTGGAAACTTGTAAAATCCCCCCCCGCCAAAAAAAAAGTTAATATGGATGTGATTTTAGTTACTGTATAAAACTGTCTTTTCAGATTTTTCTACTGCCGTTTTCTGAAACAGATTGTAAACTTCCATCATTACCTCCTATTCTGTCTCTATTCTCACTGCCTGTTCCACAACCGTAATTATTTCTGCCACAATTTAGAATACTTCCTGTATTTATGGTCTCTCCCAATTTGCTTTTGGCCTCTCCACCTTGTCCTTGTCATCAAGATAAACTTTCAGTGCTCCATTTATCAGAACTGAAAAGGAGATATTACCTTTTAATGTCTTGCCTCTGGAAACTGACAGAGGCAAAATGAGCATCAAATAGTGTAATGCTTATTTTTCTCTAAAGGAGACGCACACAAGCTTTTCTTAAAAAAAGATCTAAAAATAGTGAAAATGTATTGATTGCCTGTGTAGTGCGTGTGTGATATATTTGCACTTAAAAGAAGACTCCTGTCCTTTGTGCAATACCAAATCCTACATGTTCTATTTTTCAACATTTGAGGTAAGGCATTTAGCACTTTCTCCTACTTTTTATAATCAGTGGGATTCCTACAGTAGTTTCTGACAAACTAGTTGGTCATCAGATTGCTTACTGCATACAAATTAGACTGCTACAATACCTAAATGAGGTTTGCTCTGGTATGTCAAAGAACATGATGACCAATCCCAATACAAGATTAATTCCAGTGATGGAGTTGAGAATGAGCCGACTACTTTACCATTAAAATGGCACTCAAACAGCCTGAAAATTTCAAACAGTTTAGATTTGCCATAAGTATCCAGTAGCTGAAAGGATCCTTATACTATGAATGCAGGGTGATCAATGTTTGTCCTACCATTCCCAGCACTCCTTTCTAGTGTTTTGTTTTCAAGACCTCCAATAGCTGCAAAATCATTAAATAATTGCATCAGTGACTTTCAGAAAATACACAGTCAAAAGGAGTTTGTTTGACTCAACAAAAACAAGCCCAAGTGAGTCAACTGCTCTCAAATTACAAAATAAAAAAAAAAAATCCAGCACTCCAAACTACATACATTCAGAGTCCATAGGATTGTTTCCTCTTTGGGACCTAATATCACTTACATTTTTTTCTGCAATGTGGAATCAGACCCACCTGTTGACCTTCTATCACTGGACAAAATTTTTCTGACATTAATCCACTCAACAGCACAACCTCATTTTCTCTTAACTCCTGGGCCTTCACCAAAGCCATTAGCTTGGGGATGTCTGGGCAAACATCTACCAGTTTCTGAAAGGAAAAAAAATGATTATTTTAAAAGACATGACATTGTATATAAACCAATTTTATCTTCTTATTTGTAACACCACACTCAACCTGACACCCACAATTGAACATCCATATCACATCATCCTCTAAAACAACCCAAAAGTGGGGAATGTAAAAGTTTGTTAAATATGTCATAGTAAAAACTATATACTGGTAGAAAGATTGTACGATTACCAGTTTATTGTTATATTTGTAAACTAAGCTTAGGGCCAAAAAGTAATCAAGGCTTCAGGAACTAAGGTCTGATCCAGAATATCAAAGCACACTACAGGCTGTGAGTTCAAGTCTGTTACAGTACTAAAAATACTATTGTTAGAAGACACTTAAAGACACTTCCAGAGTATTGAACTTGCAATTAGAATTGAGTTTAGTTCTTCTATTATTGTATAAATTAGGGAGCTGCAATCCATTTTCTCTGGTGGGTCCAATATGACTATGCTTGCCACTCTTTTCCATTCACATATTTTGCTGCTTATTCTGTTTTCACACACGAGTGTCTATGGCTCTATGGTCTCAAGCCATAAAATACTTTGCATGGTGGCTAATCTTTCAGGCAACCTATGTTAGTTGGCTTACCTCTTCTTAAACCAAGAATCTAGACACAGTCTCTTAAATATTCTAAGTATGTATGAATTTACGATACCTTAGCAGATGGGTCTATGGTGACATCACTGGGAAGCAACCATAGAGAAAATGTTCCGCTTGAACCTATTAAGACATCCCTTTCCATGGGCGGAACTCTTTACGTTAGGGTAAGCCAGAAATGATGGTGCAAGAAAAGAAAGACAGAATACTTTACCTTTCTCAGTCTTGCTTCACTCTCTTTATCCTCTTTCATAGCACTAAGATTCAAAAAACAAACCTGAAAAATATATGCAAATAGAAAGTTACCTAGGGGGGTTGGTGAAGTTGGAACAAATGTTAAATGACATGCAAGATCCACAGGTGAAAGTGGTCTTTTCTGTGCAGTTGTGTTGTTTGCTCTGTATCTAGATCTGGCCTATTGACTTGCATATGCATATTTATCCAACAGGGAAAGGGCTATCAAGGTGATGGCTACAATCATTCTCTAAAGAACAGCAATCCAGTATTCTGCTTATTTCCCTGCTTACAAGCTCACTGCTATACAGGATAACAATGATTCTGAGGACTGTATTGACTAAAGGCAGAATAAGTATAGTTGCTTTAAAGCTCTGAATTCGCATCTATTCACCACTTTCCCATGTTTGTAGATTGAGCAAACTCTGCAATCTGGCAAATATGCGACCAATTTGGGTGACTTCGATAGACATGATCTTATGGAGCACTTTGCATCACTTTACGTGCGTGTGCACAGGTACTTCTACTACTGACTAGGAGTGAATGTGACTAGGTGTACTGTTCCAAATTCACCCAATTGATTTTGTCACATCAGAGTGGTGAATTGAGGGGAATGAAGGTAGGATTCTGCATTCTACTTCTATTCGACTGATTACTCCACACAATGCATTTGATAGAGATTGTCACTGTCCACTTGTTTGACAACTCTATAATGAGAAGTGAATTCGCAACTTTTTTGCCAATGCAACTTGAATTGTAGAAAGGTGAATTTGACAGGTGAATTCACCCTTTAGCCCCTAAGACTTCTGTGATCCTTTAAGTGTGAAATAAAATATTTGCATCATGATTTATAAAACAAACCTTAAGAAATATATCAGTATAAGTGCAAAACAAAATTACACGTTCAGTTAGCTAAGGTATAAACGAATGCAAAAATGTCTGGAAGTAAAGTACTCTCTGTGCAACCTCATACTAGGTTACTTAATGAAATTTGGCCCAGGGATTGAGGACAGGTGGTGGAGGAAGATTTGAACAGTGGGGACACCAGATGACAATGTTTTTGTTGATAACTTAGAAAAGCATACATTGCTATTAGCCATATCTCTTCAGAATGGATATTTGTTTTGGGTCAATTAAATGTTATAGATGACAGGGAAAAATTCATTGGTTGTTAGAGCTTTACAGTCACTGGTATAATAGCAGTTTTCTGTTTGAACATTCAAACATCCTAGAAATATCACTCCAAGATCTCAATTCAGCTTAACACAAAGGGGTTATTCACTAAAGTCCTAATTGTTGCGTATAGGTGCGAATTTGCCAGATAAAGACAGTTGCAATAGGCTGCTACTGTCGCAGTCACGTCTTTATAATGAGAATATTGTCGCAGTTGCAACTTTATTATGGGAAAATTGTCACAATCTTAACATTAAAAAATTGGTGCGACTTTACAATGCGGAAATTGTAGCGGATTTGCTATGGGTATCCATTGTTTGTGAATTCAACAGTCGAATTCGCACCTTAGTGAATAACCCCCAAAGTGGCTTTCAGAGTACAGAAAGCAGCTTCCTTTCTTATAGACTCAATTCAATAGGTTTTTAGTTTTACTGTTGCAGATACCATTTTATATCTCAAAAGCAGAACCAACCAAAATATAACAAACTGGGATAAAAACTGATTTAGCTGTTTGTGTTAACTGATTTTATTTTTAATGTTTTAAAACCTCAAATGTCCCGTTTAAGAATGGTTGTCAGCTTTGAACATTAGTTATTTAATGTAGTATAAATGGCATTTATCCAAATTTTGTAGCAAAATGGAAATAGCAAGTATTTCATTTGCAAAAGTGTTCTATGTATAAAGAATATTTATGCAGTATGTGTTTCCAAGAGACAAAGGGGCTAATTCACCATTGTGCGTAGTGAGCTGCGAAGCCTTCGGCTCACTTCGCA
>WMED01000717.1:0-32038 GCA_019650415.1 Pipa parva
TTTACCATCTATTTCGTTAGCCAATAAAAGGTATCACCTATACTCTCTTATCTTTACCTAATGCTTTGATTCCACTTTTGCAAAATGCGTAAACTGCTCGTGCGTTGTTTTATCAAAATATTTGTTTGTCATTTAACATTGTGAAAATACCAAAACCCATGTTTTTAATTACACTTAACTAACACTATGTGCAATGCCAATGAGAGTGTCCCAGATTTGTGCTTAATACTAGGATTTCCAGAATCTTGCTACACATAACCTGTACAGGGAAGTTCAAATGGTAAATTAAACTGTCTAGACAGGGACTTTTACCCTGGGTAGAAATTAGTAACCTGGAGGGGAATACATCTGACATCTTAGATTTGTGTCTGAGAGATCAATTATTGAAAATAAATGCCTGCAAGTTCCACTTAAAGATTTCCACAGTAGAAAGTGGACTGAGTTTACAAGCCAAAATCCATACTTCTATATAAAGGCTTGTATCCCCTTCATTCAGGTGGATTGTTTGCTAGAGTAAATAGATCAGTAAATAATACCTTTTTTTTTAACCTATGATTCCTTAAACTTCGTATCTGGAATGCTCCCATGTTAACTAGGCAAGTCAGTCACCATACAGTTTTGCCCATCCTGTAAAAGTATAAATGTATTTAGCATAGACTAATAAACAATGATTTTCTTTTCACCATAGGACACACTAAAATTGCTTTGATACTTTGTTTTGTCTCCTAAAAATACCTGAAGGTAATGTGATGTTGAGGATAGATACCATATTTTTTGCTCCATAAGATACACTTATAAGATAATCTAACTAATTAAGTTCTGAGACATATGGTCCAGCAGTAGGCCTTCCCATTGACTTAATTGCCACTGAAGACAAGCATCAGCACAGAGCTTCTAAATGGCACAAGCAGTTCAGCTTAGTATCAATTAGTCATTTTTTTTCTAATATCTGAAAGGTCCACTGAGTTTGAGAGGGCACAACCATCTGATATCAGTAAATCATTATCTATGCTTTGCCCTGGCTAATATGTCCTATGGTCCAAAAAAATATGACATACAGGCACCATTGTTTCCAATGGGAAAAAGGGAATTGCTTGGGGCTCAGAGTTGTAAACTGTAGGATTTCCCCCGTGACCCAATGGAGACAATGATAGTCCTGCAATCACTGGAGAATCAACAAGTGTGTCAAAACAGTAATGAATCATTCAGTATGTTGTGTGAAATTAAAAGTATGTTATCATACACTACAAGCTCAATCTTTCCAAAGTTTTATAAATTTGGCATCAAAATTAAGCCTTGGTTCAGAATATGTCTACTGTGCTACAGTAGTATAAATACATTTTCAAGTGCTGTTTCTATAGGGATAATCTATAAAATAGAGTCTGACATTGTTGGACAAGTTTTTTGGAATTTGGCTTTTGAATATGTTTTAAATTGTTTCTTGTATTTTTTTTTTTAACTGACCAGCAAAATCATTACCAATCCATGTTAGAAATGGAATAAAGAATTCAAACTGTTCCATAGGTCTAAGCGTCCTTCGATGTGTTTACTTTGTAATTATTGTTTCAGCTTGTATATGTTTTAGTTTATTCTACTGAATTTTTATTTTAGTCAAAGCTAACAAAACATATTTATGATATATCAAGTAAAGTCACAGCCAAAGCATACTAAGAATTGCATCCACTCCTGAGCCCAGTCAAGCATGCCAGTCATTCTCTCTTTGATTATCTCTTAATGTTATCTGTGCCAGAAAATATCCCAAAATTCCTTTCTATGTCAATTTACTCTCTTTTCCTCACTTTAAAAACTCTCACTCCCAGAACCAAAAACTACTCTCCAAAAAAGATGCTCTCCCCAATCACCTTTCTTATTAAAATCCCCAAAATGATCAAAACTCCTTTCCTGCCCAAAAATTCTACCTGAAACTTCTGTCCCCAGAATCTAAAAGTCAATCCCTTTCTTTTCAAAACTCTTCTTTTTCCCAAATCGCTCTTATCCAAAACCTACTGTCAACAAAATGTAATTCTGTTTCCAAAATGTTTCTTTTACCCAAACATCTCTAACCCCAAAATCTCTCTTTCTCCCTCTTTAAACATACTGTTCTCTCTCACCACAGGAACATGTCTGTGGTTTTCACAATCATAAAGTCTTTCTCTGTAAAGCTACTCTCTCCAAAACTCATTCTACATCTCTCCACCAAAATGTCCATTTGTAACTATAATCACTTTTGTATTATAGAATAATAAACCGTAACCAGTAATGTTTATAATTTTTATGAATTGTTGTTACACTGGCTGGTATTATTGAATAATATCCTCACTTTAAAATAACATACGCTTTCATTCCCCTGCAATGTCACTTCTTCTATTTGTCCGGGATGCCCTAGCGCCCATGAGTAACTCACAGTGCACCGCATGATTTGTAGTTTTCACATGTACTACTGCTAAAAGACCACATTCTTTGAGGATCCCTAATTATTTTGAGTGATGCAGAGACAGCAGCAACTCTACATTGCCTTTTTAATCTTCCACTACTGCTCAAGTGAGTGAAGACTTTAAAGTGCATAATTGGATTTGAAGTCTATCTATGTTAGTGCTTAGAACTTCTTCCTTTTAACACGTTTTTGTCAATGCTTTGCACTATGAAGATTTAACTGAAACTTTCACATACTTACCAATAATACTTTTGTGCCTCACAAAGCTAAGTTTTGTAGGATTTTTTATTTTATCAATGATAACCTCCAGACAACAAAATGATATCCAGGTAACTAATTAACAGGGTTAAATATAATATTCCCATCTCATTAATCTTCCTGAAAAAGCACTCAAACTTGGCATTTGTGCTTTACCAAAAAACCAAACAGATCATCAAGGCAATGCCTATATGCTTTCACATGGAAGTAAAAAACTGGATTTTTAAAAATATGCCTTTGTTCCAAACATCCCACATTAAGATTTGCATATGATGGTGCTACTGCGCTACTCATCGCCATGCAAACAAAAACAAATCCTGTTGTGGTGGAGTGCCCTTTGCTAGAGGCTAGTTCAGGTTTCTAATGCATTTAAAGGGTATGAAAAGTTTGAATAAAACATAGTAAAAATAGAAAGCCAACTTAAACATTAATGGCAAAATTTATTACATTCGGAAAGGCTGCTCTCGGTCTTTCCGAGTTTATCACGCGAGATGTTACATTCTCACGAGATTACCACATGAGTTTTTATCTTGATTTTTCAATAGAAAGGTAGCCATTAGTAGTATGGATTCCTTTCTATTGAAAAATATTTGAAAAGATTCGCTCAGTAAACTCGCAAGAACAATGCAAGATTTCACGTTATTAAATTTCGCCCTAAAATGTAAAAATGAATTTGGGATCAGTAGTACTTGCCTCTTCTTTAATCAGCCCTTCTTCCCCGGCCCTTCTTTGTACAGACTTTTCCTGTATAGTGTTGATTAAGCCCTGCCCCCCCAGTGACATCACTCACTATTCAGAGAGCAGGTTCTTGTGTGGAGTCCCTTTCCCTTCTCCTTATCTAAAAAGCCTGTTCCCAACCTTGAGCATGTGCAGATCAAAGCTGTTCACCTGCCTCTGAGGTCCACTGGGGAGAGAGGAAATCAGGGAAATGAGGGGGCGTGGCTACACACAGCAGGGAAATCAATCAGAGGGAAAGAGCAGTTACAGGGGATATTGGGCCCTGGTGAATTAAGAGGTGAGTCAGGAGTTTCTTAATTACTATTTTGCTTGACAATAGGTAAATGAGGTTTTCTTTACAAACAAGTTTACATACCTTTTAAGGTAGTGATCAGGTATTATGTTTTATAGTGTTACCTCTGATTCAGGATTGTGGGAGATTGATTAAATATATAAAATACAAAGAACAAGGCTGGCACCGACTGATTTTTTTTTTGATTGATTGATTAAGTACAATTCAATTTATATAGTTTCATATGAATATTAGACATTACCTTAGAGTTTTTTAAAGGAACAATATATAGTAAGTTTTCTTATTCTCTGTCTCCAAGTGCTTTCAACAGGTTTGAGGCCTATTTTGGGTCTTGTAAGTTATTATTCTATTTGAAAGTATATCCTATTGGAAGGATCAAAGTTTACATTTTCTGGTACATAAAACCTCAGTCATTTAAGTTTTTGGTGACTTCAAAATACTTCTCATTAACTATCAGGAATTTATTTCTACTAAAAACATATGTCCGTTTTTGTTTCCTCCAAGATCACTGAGCAATGTGCAGTATTGTAACAATTTATAATTTATGTTTTCTTTGAATTGCCCAGTGGCTATAAAAATCTTGCCAGCTGGATTACTGTAAATACATAAAGCCTCAGAAATACATATGTACAGGGAGCAATTTCACAGACTGACATTTACTGGGTAGTAATTAGTCTAATTAGTGATCAGTACACCATCATTAACAAGGGCAAAACCTAGCCAAATATAATTAGTAAAATTCCTTGCATTTGTGCACCTGGCTCTAAAAAAAAAAAAAATTTCAGTATTTGAAATGACATAGTAAAGCATTCTACTATCACAATAAAGACATAACCTGTTAGCTGAGCATACTGAAATAGCTTTTCATTTTCTACCTACCACTGATACCAGCATGCAAAGCTTCTATCTGCCTTCTATTAACAATCCAGACAACCCTTATTTGTAAAATCATCAGCATCATGGGTTACATTAACATCGAAGAATCCAACTTCACTGCAGCTGAATCATAGCAAACCTTAACATCTAAACCAGTGTTTCTATAGTTCTGTGCAATATTACAATTGCCATAGCAACATACAATGCACTCTGTTGGATATCCCCCAAATTGACACAGCTGTAGGGGTTCCACTTTCTCTGAGTACCATTAGCACCTGCCAAATTTCAAATCTCTCAAGACAGAAATGAAAGGCACCAACTGCTTTCCTAACCAATATATTATTCTCTCAAGGGGGTTCTATAGTTTTCTAGATGTAGTGCTCCTGTTGTGTTTATGTTACCAGTTTGGAAACCATAAACTATTTTCAGGCCAAACATTATTCAGGCTGTTTTGCTAATGTTTGAAATACATTTTCAAATGTAATTTTGATCATTGTGAATAGTAACTACTATTGTATGAAAGAAAACTTACTGATTTATTTTAAAATGTCTAGTGTTATTTATGTTTTTAATTCGTATATCAGTATAAACAAATTTACTCTAAAGTAATGAGGAGATATCGAGCTGTATGTTTATTAAGAATAGGAGTACATTGTATTATTGTCCTATCTGTGTATGTAAGTCTTCCTTCCACTTAGATTGTAAGCTCCTTGGGGCAGGGACCTTCAACCTCTTGTGTCAATCACTTAATTTGATGTATCCTTGTAAAATTTTACTTGTATTGTTTACACTTTTCCCTTGTTTGTATTGTACTTGTATTGCTGAATTGTACAGCACTGCGTAAATTTGTGGCGCTTTATAAATAAAATTATACATACATACATTATAGGATTTAGGGACATGGGGAGGCTATTCATCACCTCAGCAGGTGCATAAAGGTTCACACATGCATCCTTTTATAACTTTTGCTTTTTAATCAGACTGTGATGTGGTGAAATTGCAAACAATTCCACACTTTACAATGGTTGTGTACTTCTTTGCATCACTTTGTATGTCCAGAATGCCCAGTTTGTCAGAGTGGCAAATTTGCCAAGGCATACTTTTACCAGATCAAAGTAAAAAAATAGGGGGCTAATGGCAGGACCCCTGTTTGAGTTAAGGCTACTTATACACTCTAATGACAAATAAAATATAGTGGCCAAGTGACAACATGAACTAGGAATGATGTCACGTAGAAAGAAGCGCCTATTTCATGCTAATGACTTTAATATGGAGACAAAAATAACATAGTGAGTAAAAGTTGTCCTTGGTATAGTGTTAGTTTAATACTTAGGTGTGATTTTTCTGTTTGAAGCTTTGTGAACCAATATTACAATTACTCATTAATATATACTCATTTAGAAACTAATCTATGATTACCAAGAAGGTGTAGAGGCAGTAGCATGTGATCTCTTACTGCTGAAGATGTAAATAGTTCCTAGTGGCTTTGCTCTCTGGGAAAATGTCCAGATTGTCGACCCCTCCCCCCAAATATTTAAATCAACATATTTTAATAACAATATTGCATTATACTTTCATTGGACCACATAAGATAACAGATGGTTCAGGTATTGATCTAAAAAACTTGGGTGTGTTCTAGGGGCTGTGGCAGAATAAACACAAATGGAATTCTCTTTATTTAATCATCAGGTACAAACAGCAAAAAAAAAAAACAAAATGCATAGAATTGATAGCTGTAACTTTGCCTGTGTATCTCTATAGAGCTGCTGACCCAGACAGTAGCATTCAATTCAACATTAGAGGCTCCATCTGACAAAATAGTTTGCAGCAGCATTTTGATATTCAATTCATGGCATTATGGCCTATCTGGGAAAAAAATATTTTCCTTAATTCTGCAAAGCCTTCAACCTATTTCAATGCCTTGTAATGCTATAGTTCACCAATTTAATTTAGAAGGAGCAAGCATTTCGATTTTCTAAAGCAATTGAAAATCTTGCCAGGGAGATGGTGGTGAAAAACAGAAAGGACAAGTGCCCAGTACATCTGTGCATTCAGGTAAGCAATTAAATTTGTGTGTAAGTATGTACATTTGTCTGTGTATGAGAGAGTGTGTGTGCATGTGTATGTGACTGTATATGTTTTTGTGTGTATCTAGATATAAAATAAATACACAATAAAATCCTGTTGGAATTATCTTTAAAAGCATTAATTTCACAGCTAAAACAGATTTAATATATATATATATAAATTTTATGGAGCAATAATTATTTCTATAAAATGGCACACACATTTTTTCATTGGCTGATGGATAAAACACAAACAATCAGATATGTTTCTCAGTCCCTTAATGTTGTATTATAGTAAATAGGCACACAGAGCTTGTGATTTTTTTTAAGACAAAAATATGTTTCTCTAAGCACTCTGTTAAATGACCTGTAACACCAAAAAAAATAAAAGTCGCATTTCAATTAGCACAATAGTTATTCAAATGCAGCATTGTAAAAATGTTATATTTGAAGTTAAATAAATGGATAGTATTGCTTTCTGTCTGTTCTTATCTTTACTGATTTAGGGGGTTATTGGCTAAAGTGAGAATTTGACTGTTGAATTCTCAAACAGCGGATTCCCATAGCAAATCCGCGACCACGACAATATTCCCATAGTAAAATCACAACCATGATAATATTCCCACAATGAAGTCATGACTGCGACAGTAAAAGTGTATTGCGACTGTCTTTAGCTAGTGAATTCACACCTTCACGCAACAATTTGGACTTTAACCAACAACCCCCTAAGTGTACCCTAAAGCCAGATCAAAGCAAAATATCTTACTTTTTATGCATAATTTAGAATATTTGGAAGCACATATTGACTATATATTAGCTACAAATGCATTTGAGGCATTTTCAGTTTTTGGCATTTCTGTTAAAAGGGCCAGAAAGCCACAGGCAACAATGCCATCTGTTATTGTAAGGTTCACTATGCTCCTTTAAGTGAGTTCTCACTTACACTTCTTTACTTATATATACACTTCTAGATCCTTAAAATTGAAGAAGTCAGCATTTCAGACCACAGCCAGTAGTATAACTACTGTCATTTATTGTAGCATCATAAAATGTTTCCAGCTGAGCAGTCCTTTCTCATATGATATGTTATCATTTGAGAGAGGGATGCTCAGCCCAAAACACATCATGATGCTACAATAAATTACATAGTAGTTATACTACTGGCTGTGGTCTGAACTGCTGATTTTTTTTCTTCAACTTTACTATATGCAATAATTCAAAGGAGAAAGTATTTGATTTAGCAGTTACCCGAAGAGACAAAGCTGAGAGGAACAGGACCTATTCACTTCTAGATCTTTCTTAAATGAGGAGCTTTGTAATGCTTGCTTATAGCTGATGGTCCAGTGCTGTGACAAAAATAATTTGCTAAAAGTGAGACACTACCACCAAGAAATGAATATACCCATAATGATTTTACATGTAATGAACACATTAAGGGATTTTTAAACTTTTTCCTGCCACAAGTTTTGACTATTGTAGGTTTTGGCTGGCATTTGTGCAAATTTTGACCCTAATCTTACTTACCAAACATTCTCTTTTAATGCAGCCAATTTCCCAAAAATATTCACCACCCCAGACCTGCTGTAAAACCCTTCTTTCTTATGGGAAACTTTACTGCCAACATCAAAATCAGCAAAATAACACTTAAAATACAAAACCACCAACGAAGTATCCAAATGCAAAAGAAGCAGCAAAGTATAAAAAAAAAACCCAACATCAGAAAAAAAGGGGATTACTATGAATAAAAAAATTTCCTATTGGTGTGGCTGTGGCACATGCCCCACCCCATGCTAAGAGTGGAGCTACAGGGGTCTCACATATACCATTCCATAAGTTCAGTGGCCAAGCCGCTTCCCAAACAGTACAGCAGTTGTTGTTACAAACTGACCCCTAAGCAATGGCAGCCCAATAGTACTTCCTCACCACTAAACAGCTTCATTTGTTGTCTCAGTAAGCCATTTTGATTTTTCCAAATTTTCCTTATATTTGATAATACATATCTAGGAAGCGCATTAGAACATCCAATAAATAAAAGATGTCTACAACCAGCAATGAGTAGAACATAATGAAAGACAAAATCAGGCATTAAACTTTAAAGACTTTTACACAAACATACCTGGGACCCTTGAGAGAACTAATCATTCCAAGGTAACCTCAAGAATATTATAGCTCTAAATTCACATTTGATTGCCATTTCCCCATGTTCAACTATGATAGTCGTGATCTTACGGAGCAATTCCCATCACTTTGCATGTGCACAGGTACTATTGACCAAGTTGTGTAGTCTGTGGCAGTTGCGAATTAGACAAGGCATAGTGTTTCAAATTAACCTGTTTGACTGCTACATCAGAGTAGTTGATGGTAGGGCTTCGGTGTGGCACAATGCAACCATTCATTAAAAAGTAACAATGGTGACTGCGACTAAAATAGCCTATTACTTAACATGAACTAGGTGACATAGAAACCGTTGTATTATTCACTTATATACAGTTATGATGGGATGACATCAATGCACTTCACACCACACTGCATGACTTTGCATGATTTCACATCCTACTTCTAGTTGTCTACTTCACCACACTATGCATGTGACTGTGCCCATAGCAGTCAGCATGTTCGACAAATCTATCTGCAGCTTCATCAATAAGGAGAAGTGAATTCATGACTATTTTGCGGATATGACTTGAATTGTAGGAAGGTAAATTTGACAGGTGAATTCATCCTTTAGTCAGTAAGGTCCACAATATTTGTTTAGCAAACCGGGTGAAATTTAATAAAATCTAAAATTGCGATATTGATGTTGCCGATATTGAATGATTTTTTACCGATATCGATATTACCAATATCGAATTTTCCAGCAATATTATGGATTTTCCATAGAAATAAACAGATTAAACATTTCATTCGAATTTCAATATCACGATATTGATATTGCTGAAATCGCGATATCAATAAACTTCCGATATCGACATATCGGTAAAAATCATTTGATATCGCGATATCACAATTTTCAATTTTATTAAATTTCGCCTCCTGGAGTCTCGATATGAAACAAAGCAAGTTTCTAGTTCTGTTACAAGTAGCTCATAAGATTAACTACCATGCCACTCCAAATTATAGTTCTCTTTTTCCAGTATTACTGATCATTTAATAATGTATTGCAAGCCACAAAGATGACATATGGAACCAGCAGTTCCGGTTCTTAACATTTTGGATAGACAGCACATTCTGAAATAATTCTCAATCAAAACACAATTACATGGTTTTACCCTGCTTTTCTAGTAGCTGTTATGTAGCTACTGTCTATTTATATTGGGGGTTTATTCACTAAGGTGCGAATTTGACTGTCGAATTTGCAAACAGCGGATTCCCATAGCAAATCTGCTACAATTTCCCCATTATAAAGTTGCGACAATTTTTTCATAATAAAGTCGCAACAATTTTTTCATAATAAAGTCGCGACTGTGACAATATTCTCATTATATTGATGCAACTGCAACAGTAGCAGCCTATTGCAACTGTCTTTATCAGGCGAATTCGCACCTATACGCAACAATTTGGACTTTAGTGAATAACCCCCAATTGTCTTTAATACCCCGAAACAAACAATGAAACCAGCTTACCTATTTTAATTCAATACAAGCTTTGATTCAAGTATATAAATGGCTACTTTTCACTACCAGGGCAAAAAAGAAAGATGTACCTTACTATCATTCCATAAAAAAGGGGAGCCAATGTCTTATCTTAGTCCTCCCTTGTGGGACTATTTCAAAACAGTAAACTATATATATATATATATATATATATATATATATATATATATATATATGTGTGTGAAATTTGAACCTTCAAAATAGCACAAAATGCATATCAAAGATATTGTCTTGTAAAATAGAGTACTGACGGTTTTTATTAAAAATTAAAAACCAACATTTGAGATCCAGGAATTTGGCAGCAATAATTAAGTGCATAATTTCATCAATTTACAAACCTCACTTTTCATACAGCAATTAATTAGTGGGAATTAAAAGCAGAACTGGAAGTTATGAATATACAAATGACTGACAGATTCAGCTAAACATGAGTGAATAACACTTATTATGACTGGTTCCTGCTTTTCCTGAAAAGATGTATATGAACTTATGAGAGAAACAGGGACTATAATAAGGGATTATTAAAGTTCATATTATAAATGACTTAAGAGGTATGCTTTTTTTAATTGTATTTCAGAGAATTGTTTTATGTAGAAAGGTTTTATTCAGTTCAGTTTATTCTAAAAATCTATATTTTAATTTTGACCTGATATGCCTCCAGCCAAACATCCATAAAGAAATGTAAAGATTTATGTGTATATATAGTTTTCAGTGTAGAACTAAGTGTTTCTACACTCTCACACACTCTCTTGGTACGTTTGGGTACTCATATTCCATCTATTTAACACAGATTCAGGCACTATTGTGTGCAATTTTGCGCTTTTTTCACAGAAATATTGCATTGGATATTCCTGAATACTTTCATATGAACAAGAGGACACACTCTTGAGAAGAGAGCTGCATTTTGGATTTTGATTTCTCATTTGATTTTTTTCCATTGACTTAATATTTTATTTATATTTTTTACACATTTTTTGTATGTTTTGACTTCACTGTTTGGTTCCAATTACTTCACGGTACACATTTCAACACTATTAGTGTGTTTTCTATATTTATACATTTTTGGTGTGATTGCACAGCACTGCTTTATCTCCCCCTTTTTTATTCCTAGATACTGGAGCAGCCTTTAGGGATTAACACACCTCAAACAGCGAGTCTTCTTTTCATTTAACAGTTATTTCAGAAAAAAATAAAACTTAATGCGCAGCCTTTCTATGGCAAGATAAAAGACAGTTGAAACACAACCCTTTCAGGGTAAAAAGTCCTTGATCAAAACACAGTAGGTAACTGCACCCCATACAGTTTTGTTTATCAAATAAAGAGTACCTTCCCTCCTTCAGGGTTGTCTACTTGGGGTTTCACAGTGCTGCAAAGCCAAGTTATTTAGCAAAGTCTTCAACCACTAGTCCCTGTTTCTCTCACTAGGATTTTCAGCCTCAGCCACAGAATTCACTTCCCAACTTCACTCCCAACTGGCTCTCCCAGTTGCCTTTTAATCAGGCTCTAACCGGCAGCTGGAGTGACTTACAAAATCTGGACTGAACTCCAGGAGTATGTCTTCATAATTGGGGCAAAATATCTCCCTTCAATACAACACCCTCACACCATGCTTTGGACACCCAAATTGCACCTACTAGTACATAAATCCTTGACTCAAATATTCTACACCATTTAAATAGCATACAAATTCTGGAAATCACTGAAAGTCAAAGGAGTAAGACAAATTGGGTACCGTTTGTTCTGTAAGAAAGATAGAGAGGACCTTTTTTAAATAATAATTAGACAACACTTTTCATGCATCTTCACACCAACTACATGTAGGAATAATTTACATGCAGGAAATTGAGATTCCTCACATTTGGATCTTAGCTGGTTGTCCGCTCCTTGCTGAGCACACTCACAGGGATCATTCTAATGAGCTATACCTAGCCTAACACAGCAGGTTTCTAAATGATCTGGTTAAGCATTGGCATTCCATCTTAGGTATCCAGTTTTTATTATATTCCTTTCAAAATACAGTCTTATGTGTTTCACATTTTAGCACTTTATCAGAGACTTACAATTTCTTGTTTACTCTTTCCCCTTTATAAGAGATTTTGTTTTAATTGTATTTGAGTGATTACTATTTGTGACAGAAGTGCCTATGTGTTTGCGAATAACTGTTGTCAGTGATTGGTGTAATTATTATAATGTGATGTTGTATCTGATAGTTGTATTTTTATTAATTATATCTGATGCATGTCTGTGAAAATCCCTTGATCATAAAATGCTTACGTATTGGTGGATTGTTTGAAGTTTTGCATGCAAGAAGATTCAATAGGTTCCCTCCTATCTGTTTATGTAAGTTCTCCTATTTAGATTGTAAACAGGGAACTCCATCCTCTTGTTTCAGTCATGGCCTGCCACTTAGAGTGATATACAGTATATGCTTGATTATATGCTTGTAATTTACTTTAGATGTTCTCTGTTAAGCACTTTTCCCTCGTCTGTATTATAACAGTATCTTTGAATTGTACAGTGCTGTGTAATCGAGTGGTGCTTTATAATTACAAATATACATATATACAATAAGCATGATCTTAAATATTGGGAATTAGAACTGTTTTGTTTTGCAAACAATTCAAACTGGATAACTTGGGTTTTTACACGTGTCAAAACACTGCAGGGTTCAGTAATAAGGCAGTATACCTTACTAGACTAATGTTCACCAAATGCTTTTTTGTGGCCCAGGGATTTCTGCTGTGGAACAGAGCAGGCATCATAGTGATCCCACAGACTGATTCAAAAGCTACAGCAACCAAAAACAGGAGAGTAGAAGAACATACCAAGGAGCAAAAACCAGTGAAACACACCAAGTGTCAGAGAACCAGAAATCACACATGGTCAAATGAGGCAGAAGTCAGGGAACTGAGTCAAAGCAAAATAAGTCAGGCTGAGTCAGTACACAGAAAGACAAGAATGCAGTAAATTATTTAGTGGCACTCACAAGGGAATTAACCCACATAGGCATCAAAGTTTGGCATTGAAGTCCCTAAAAAAGTGTCTAGGGTGTGAATCATGACCAGAAGTGCATCAGGAAGACCATCAAAATAATTCTTCTGTTGGTGAATAGGGCTAGGTCCATTGTAAACTACATTTGTAAATATAGATATATATATAAAACTATTTAGTGGACATTCCATGAATTTGTTGGTTTTTGAATACTTACAAATGCATATGTAATTCATGCTGGCTACGTTGCAACATTCAGAAGATTAAACAAAAGTTTCTAGTAAGGTTTCCCACTTCAATAAGCAGTCTGGGTATTAAATAGGTTTTAAAAGGAAAGCATCACCAGAGCATTAAAAAAAATGTTCCCTGGCTAATTAAGAATTGCAGCAACAATACACATGGTTATCTACCTCTATCTGAATTTAAGGGTTAAATGACTGCACACATACAATCAGCAACTTGTGAATATTTGTGCTTTCTCTGTTATTTTTTGTTCCCTGTGCTTTTTGATTTGACTGATTTATATAGGGTCAAAATAAAACTTTCAATATTGAAACAGATCGATAAGGAAAAATATTGTTAGCGTTAAAACCAGCACAATTTGCAGAATTATCAATAGAATTCCATTAAATTTCTGATCTATATTGATATTTCCTATCTTTTTTGACAGGGCAACTTATCTGACTGAAGAATGTTGCAGGACCATCTCCATAGCAGATAAAGGGTTTTTGCCACCCTCACACTGGTGATCACATTTCAGTGCTAGAACAGCTTTTAGGAGGCTTTATAAATAACAACATTGGCAATTTAACATGATTTTACCATTGTTAAAGGGCTTTTTACTTTTATAAATATCCTTATAAGTATTTTTAACGCATTACCATATCACTACTACTGCAGGATGTTTTTAGAGTTTACAGTTAAAGAAATTCTATTTTCAGGGGTAATTTTATGGTGTTTTAAGAGATGATATGGGATCTTAACTTGCCAGATCATCCATTAAAACAGAACACCCACAGAAAGAAGGAATGATATATATATGCTTTCAAATCATCAGTGCCCAACATGCTGAATTCTTTATGTAAATGTTTCTGGTTAAATGAGTTAAGATGGCCTATTTAAAAACAATACTCTTTAAAAATGAAGTCTTATGGGAAATAAGTGGTATGTGGATTGAATTCTGTAAAGGTCCGCCATTTGGGTATATTTTAAATATGCCTCATTGAAATGGAATGTTGTCAAATTTGAGCAGGCTGGCTTCCCAGTTTGTAATTAATGAACTTCTATAGATACATTTGGTATGCTGATAGATTCATTGACATACTTCCTATATATATTTCATGTATTCTGTTTCAAAGGGATGTATTGAAATCTCAAACCAAAACACTAATATCAAGATGACATTTTTTAAATGTGCAATACATGCTGTATAGAATCCTGTGCAATATGCATTGGAACCTATAAGAATTTGTTGTAAGAGTCCCAGGAAGGCACAGGCCCACAGTCTGAGGTTACATAACCCCACCACCTTTTCACAACTTGATGTGTTAATTCTCCAGTTGAGCATATGCACTCTGCATGGTCACAGGGGGATTCTCATGCTTCCAAGTCACAACAATAATACACAAACCCAAAGAAATATGCAAAAATTGTGACAATAGGTAATGACTAGATGATGACTTGTCAGTCTTCTGCTGTCCAGACACAAATCTGCCTGTGATTCAAACCCTAATGCTTTTTTATGGTTTCCACTGCCATATTCAATCACCCAAGTTGGTTTCTGCTTTTGAGTTTCTTGTTCTGGGATTTCTCCTCCTTTGGCTTTGTTTTGACCACATCTTATCTGCTCCTCTGGTTTTCTAACCCTTTGGCTTTGTCTGATTAATGATGTTACATAGTGTCCCCAGTCTCAATGATCCTTGAGAAACCTTTGAAATATAATATTTTTTTTTATGTGATTTCTTGAATCTTGAGTTTATTCCGACCTCATTGTGGTAGTATTCTGAATGCTGTACCAAGATTTTAGTCTTTTTAATTTCTAGACAAACAATGACCCCGTGGTGTAAGATTAGATACATTTTTACTATTTTTCAGATAGCCTTCCCTCTATTTGGTACTTTATTTAATTTAAGTCTGGTATAATCCGATGTTGTTCCTCTCCAGTTGTTTTGGGATATTCTCTATGTAAAAATAGAGTATATTTGGAGTGTTGCGTGTATTTTTCCTCTGTCTGGTTTCCTGCTCCTCCCATTTTGGAAAGGGGAACATATTACCCACAAACTCTAAACATAGAATATGGCCTAAATTTCTACACATGGACCTTCCTGACATTAATATTGTTATTATGAACAATGCAGCCTAAGGGCGAATGTTATTAGATTTGGAAAGACCTCTCTGGTTCTTTCCAAGTTTACCAAGAGAAATCTTGCATTGTTCTCGCGAGATTTCACAAGATCTCAAGATCAAGTTTTTCGATCTAGATTTTTCAAAATGTTTTTTAAGGAAAGGTAGCCATACTTTACATTAGTAGCATGGTTATTTTTCCATTGAAAATTTTGAAAAATTGGGATTGAAAAACTCGATCTTGAGATCAAGAAAGAAATCTTCCAAGAACAATGCAAGATTTCTCTTGGTAAACCCGGAAAATCCCAGAGCAGTCTTTCCAAGTTTAATAACTTTTGCCTAATTATGTCTCCTTTTGTCTCCTTTAGCATCTATAAAGCTTTCCCTATTACCAAGTAATGCTTGTAAAATTATAGGCTAGCCAGCCCAACTAGGTACTACCATAGATACTATATTATCCCTTTACTCTCACAAAACTAATATCTTTATGTAAAAAAAATAGAATGTGTGTTACACCAGTCTGTAATAATTAATAGCTAATTAAAAAAACTGTTATTACAATTAGTTATTATAAACACTATTAACTGAAGCCTTATTTTCATTTTATTAATTTACTTGTGTTGTGTTTTAGTTGGATTGTTAAGAAGAGATTTATAAGTCACACAATACTTGGTGTTTGTGTATTTTAATACATTATAATGTCCTGGGGTTTTATCTTCTGTGCCTTTTTAGTGGTTAGTCTAATGGGCTCATCTCACCTCAGGGTTACTAATGAGGTCAGATAGTGCTCATTTGCCAAACTGAATTATTCAGTGCTCAGTACAGCTGGCTTTGTCAGTAGAATTAATTTATGACAGAACAAGCAGATATCAAAATATCAGCAGGTTCTTAGACTTGGGACTTTTTTGAGTTTGGGTACCACACAGCTGAACTTAAACTGTTGGCTCAAGAAATGAGTCTAGCAGATGAAATCATGAAGATTGTTTTAGAATATATTGTAACTGATATGAATCAACAATTTTATTTTATTAACCTTACCTAACCTAGTTGTCTAGACTCTCAAAACCATTAAAGCTGCCAGACAATTATAGATTTTTAATCTTGGTTTAATGGGTTTAATCTGTTTTTTTTTATACAAGTTTAATACATCTTTTTTTTGTTTTCAGGGATATTATATTTTCTTATTATCTTGTAATAAATATTTGAGGGTAGTAATTACTTTTCACAAGACAAAACTGAAAAAAAATCCTGTTTTTTTTTTTATTATTATGTTTAATCCTTTCCCATTTATAAGTTAATTGCAAGGCCTGCTGGAAAATAACTAAATATTTTAAATCATAATCATAAACGTGAATATTGTTACCTTGCTTTAATCCTTACCTTACTGAAATCTCCCATATTCTCAATGAAACTGACTGTGATGCAGTAAATTTCAGTGGATTAGTTATTTGCATTGTCTATTGACCTTGCAGTCATCAATTACATGACTACATTTATTAATTGATTTTGCAGTTTAAGACTTCCCCCCACTCTCAATGCACCACCTCAATACCCACCACCAAGCTGAGGATCAGGGTATAATCAGATGGCAGCCAGGCTGAGGACAAGTGCCTGGAATACAATGAACCTGGGCTGTTTGCTTTCCTTTTTAAAATGATAGCCCACAGTTTAGGAAGGAAATGTAAGGGAACCTCCTTCATTTGACTTCTCTAAAATTCTAATTGCCAAATGATGTCATATTGAATGGTGTGGAACCGGTAGTTTTTCAACCATTAAATAAAGGTAGGTGAAGCCTGATTACTGACAAATTGGTTCTTCTAAAGAAAAATTGGTTAGCGTGAACCATGCCTCAAAGCAAAATACTTTGAGAATATCTTGATGTGTTATAGAAAGGCATGAAAAGCTACATAAGCATTTCTAAAAAAAAAAAAAAAAAAAACTGGGTGTACCTCAATTTATGGTTGGACAAATTGTTTACAAAGGGTGAAAATACAAGTCTATTAGCTTCAGAAAAGATGTTTCTCTTTTAAAAAAGAATATTCATAAAGTGTAATATCGTTTGACATGCAGTGAAAATAGGTGATAATGTATGTACTCACATGCCCATTTATTATATAAGTGCCTAGCACAGATTATTACCCAACACATCCAAATCCATTCATCTTGTCGAACAATACCTTTAAAAAAACTCCAAAGGGGAATGTAGAGAGTATTACCTTTTTTAAAGGAGAACTTAAGTGAAAAAATAAAAAACAACTGTTAAAATACTTACCTTATACAGAACCGGTTGATTACAGTCACAGCATGAGCTGTTGTATTGTCAGAAAAATCCGGCACTCCCAAAAAGTAAAATCAAGCAGTTTTATTCAAATATTAGTTAAAAAACAGGATCCATGGAAATTCAGTGAAAATTAAAAACAAAAACAAACAAAAAGGCACCCTCTGACGCATTTCGTTGTCAGAAAAATCCAGCACTCCTAAAAAAAATCCGGCACTCATGCTGTTGTAATTCGTGTGACAACACGAATTACAACAGCATGAGCTGTGCTGTAATTATCCGGCTCCCGATGCTTCCCCTGATGCTTCTGCACAGCGCTGAGTTGTAATAATAAATAATAACATTTTGTACATACAAAATATCATTTAATGTAAGAATGTTTATTCTGTGAGCACCAAACAACATTTTGTGCACAGAACAACATTTTGAAACTACAAAACAGCTTTTGTGCACAAAATATTATTCTGTGCACTCAAATACCATTCTGTGTGTTTTGTGCATCCTGAAGAAAACCACTTTCAGTAAAGTGCCTTACCCTAAACTATTTTTAGATATTTTATTGTTCATTTCAAAATGTTTTTCCTATTTTTTTATTTTCATTTTATTACTTTCTGAAGTGTTGTTACACTGCTATTAACTGCTTCTGAAAAACCTTCACCCACGGAAGAGTTTTAGTATTATAGATTCTTGCAATTGTTGTAAACTGCTCAGTGGCATAAATGCAAGTTGTTTTCAAAAATGTTGAGTTTGCTGACTAGATGAATGAAAAAATATTTCTTATTCTAGAGAGTTAGTTTTTACAATTTCAGAATAAACTCTACTGAGCATGCCTGGGCCACTGGTGCAGCAAGTGAATTCAAAAGGTAATAACCATAAAAAAATGATACTACATTATAAATGTTTATTTTGGGATAACTATTGAAATTGATGAATTATTTTAGGGTTTATTTCCCCTTTAATATTTTGTACTATCCTTTGTATACTTTACTTTGTAATATTAAAAACATGCAGTTTACTGGACTGTGGTGTTCCTTGCATACCAGTGATATACTTGTATGCCAGAGGCAGTAATAAAAAGGCATCTGGTTTAAAAGACCATATTGTTGCTTTGGTTAAGTTGTTTCATTCCACTGGGACCAAAAGAGTTAATGCTGTTATCAGCTGATTCCTTTAAAGCAAACAAACATCTTGTAGCATTTGTTAGTTATTCGTTTCTCGTCCACGTACTTTCTAGCGAGCCAGTGCTTGCCTTATGTTCTGTTTTTAAATTCAAAATTAAATTCACATTTACTGGCGTGACAGCTGCTAGTTTAATGTTAGCGCAAATTATATAATCAATTAATGCACTTCAATGCCTACATTTAATATCAAGAGGGGAGAGAAGGACCCTGATCTTTTGCTTTTTTTGTTAAAATGCCCATGAAACACTGTTTTTCCTGTTAAATGAGGCAGAACACAGACAAATATGAGTTTCCATAGAGTCTGGAAAGATCTGAATGTTATTTTGGCTAAATGGAAATAATGCAATGAAATGGAACAGAAGTGAAGAAGATAAAGTTTCTGAATTCTGCTTTTTTGGTTTTATACAATTTTATTTTTATGTGCCTGATACATACATGTATATATATATCGTATATATGTATATAGTTTATTGCATTGTGTTCATGTTTTGGTTTGGGATAAGCTAATCTATATCTGAAAGAATCATGGAGTGTGCATAACCAGATAAAGTGGTGCTTCCACAAAACAGTGCCATTCCCATAGGACAGGGATGGTGAACCTATGGCAAGCGTGCAAAAGAGGGCACGCATAGCCCTCTCTGTTGGCACACAATCCGTTGCCAAATCTACCTTCAGTACAGGCCGTGGACCCGATCCGACAGTTTTCAGGCTGGATGCGTGGCCTGCACTGAAGGAACGCTTGTTCGCAGGGGAGTTCTCCTTCCCTGACGCATGTGCGCTCCTCCCCTGGTGCAAGCGTGATGATGTTACTCATCAGCGCCGGTGCTTTGGGGGCTGGTGCTAGTAGTGACATCACCTTTTTGCCACCACTGCCATAGGACATACCCAAATATTGTGCAGCACACATAGGTGAAATTTATTAAAAGCAATAGCATTGATATCGCGATATCAAAGGGATTTTTACTGATATCGCGATATCGATACTACCGATATCGTGATATCGAATTTTGGCCAAACCATTTATTTCAATGGCAGAACAGCTGAAATTTCAATATTGTGATATCGATATTGGTAAAAGTCCGATATCGCGATATCGATGTTGGTAAAATTCCAATATCGCGATATTGATGCTATTGATATCACAATATTGGTAATTTTTCGATTTTAGTAAATTTCACCCATATATACAGTATATATATATATATATATATATATAGAGCGAAATGTATTAAACTCAGAAAGACCACTCTGAGTTTTTCTAAGTTTATCAAGTGAAATTTTGCATTGTTCTCACAAGATATTTTTGAGTTTTCAAGATCGAATTTTTCAATCTCGATTTTCTAAATTTTTCGATGGAAATGTAGCCATGCTACTAATGTAAAGTATGGATACCCTTCCATCCAAAAAAAAATTAGAAAAGTTTAGATCGAAAAACTAAATCTCGAAAACTCAAAAAAAAATTGTAATAACTGTCTTCCATAGTCCCCTCTGCTCTATTACTTGTACAAACAGTAATTTGACTAGTAATAATGTTTATAAATCTAATTATAAGATTTGCCTAAACAGGTTAGATCATTTCTTTTGATGATATAGTTGTTGATGTGTTACCACATAACTTTCTGGCCACACAGATTTACAACTGGTCAACAGCCCTGATCATTTTAGGAACTATGTAGATTCAGGTTTTTAGATTTTTCACTTTATAAATATTAGTTTTGATTTGCCTTAATCTATAGTTAGGGCAATGGGTTATCATTTTTATAAATGATTGTTTAGGTTAGTCTGCACTTTTGGGCAGAAGATCCTTGCTACCCATTGTGTGCTCCAGTGCATCAGTGATTCACTCTAGTTCCTGGTCTCCTGGTAATCTGGAATCTCACTGTAAGGGTCTATGCAACAACAGAGCTGCAAAGTTCCTAAGACTTGTTCCTGTTCACTTTGCATTTCCAAATGTGTTTTTAGGATGAGGTAAATATTAGACTTTAAACAGGTTTTTTGCTGTTGGGTCAGTGGCATCTACATAAATAGTGAGATTGCAAGAAGTGATTTATTTCTTCATTTTGATTTTAAAGTTTCTGTTTTTCCACTGTAAGAACAAGCACTGTGTGGGTAAACCAAATTAACAAATGCAAAGATGCAGATGGCCTCACAGACTGTTGACTAATAATTTCACTCACACAAGGAGGGACAATATAAATTGCATTTTGGGATGGTGGGCATTGCTATATTGGGGATGGAGGTACCCATCCTTTATAGATATATGGCAGGACAGAGGGGTGCCTTTGGAGGCTTCAACTTCTCTTTTTGGTCACACAGTGGCTGCTGTTAGCAGGTGGGGGGAAAATTGACCTTCCTTGCACCCCTAGATGCCCATGTACCCATATATAATAAGAAGACATAAAGTATTACAATGGTTGACACTTTTGTGACATTTTTATGAGGGCAGCTGTTATATCAAGTCATTGTGCAGTCCACATAACTCAGTCCTCAGTGCCTCAATACAGACACAGTGCCACCTGCAACACTAAGGGGTAATTCAGGAAAGATCTAAGTACCCTTGCAAAGCTTCTTATCACTTCTCCGAGTCGGGTACGTGCTCTCTGGTCTCCTGCAAGCAGAGATCAGTGAACGCTTTAAAGGTACTTCAGCTCAGTGAGGCAACTTGAGTGGTCACTGATCTCCGAGTGCAGGAGACCAGTGAGCATGTACCCGACTCAGCGAAGTGATGAGAAGCTTCGCAAGGGTACTTTGATCTTTCCTGAATTACCCCCTAAGTCTAGATCGCAAGTCCATGACTGTCGTTAGCATAAGAATTGGCTGCAAATTCCCAACATCACACAGTTTGATGAATATGTGAAGATCTGGAAGTGGCAAATGAACATGTCTGTTCAGGCTTTAATGAATAATCCCCATTTCTCTTTCAAGCTCTACTCTACTACGCAGCTGGTTGATAGGTTAATGGACCATATACACCATTAACCCATTTAAAAAAAATAATAAAATAATGCAAAAAATGAAATATTATGTCTACAAGTTACTAAAATTTAATTCCAAGGGGAACAACTGCTTTCATTAAGTTTCATTTTAGTGTTCGAACATTCTGCAATTTTAACGACTGAATTGATATTTTGATGTAACCCTATTAGAGTTGTGACTACTGTATTTTATGAATTTCAGCACTCTCAAATAAATCTGAGTCACCAACAGATTACACCTCAGATCACCATGGTGACGAAGGTCTTGATTAAAGCATTGTCACTGAATCAATTGCTTGAAACCATGCAAGAGCAAATACAACTAGATTATTAGAATTATTTTTTTTCCCTTTTAAGTGAACTGTAAATGGTGATAGATTTATTTTAATTAAAACATTTCAAGAGGCTATAGAGGAGAGGAAATGTCCTGATTGAATTATGGGAAACATGTCCTTGTTCAAAGTGTTAAAACTAGGAAAGATGCAATGGTTTGAGAAGAAGGGAGTGAACTGGGACACAATGCAGATTTGGAGGAGCTGTTCTCTATGTCACTCACGCAGAGCTTGTCTAGAGGCAAAGCCTTTCCATCTCATCTGCAGCATAACAGCTGTGTGCGGCTGCCAACATTGAAACTAGCACAGAAAAGGAAGGAAGGGTTGAATAAATGAAAGAAGGAAGGTTGTCTTTCAGTCTGACACCAAGCTTTCAGATGCCATTATATGCAAGCTCATTGTATTTTCTGCTGCCGGAAATTGAAATCTGAGCTTATACAGAGTTTACTATAGTTTGTCTTCGGTCCCATTGTGTCTACTCCTGGGGATAGAAAACTAATCTATGGAGAAAAATATGGTAAACTATTTTCTATAAAATTGTTCTCCTTCTCCTCTAGCACAGACAAACTACAACTCCCAGCATCCCACCAACATTTTCCTGGGGTTGGGGTTTTACTGACGGCAAAATTGTTACTTTGCTTATCCTGTCTTAAGTTATATCTGCGCTTTCTTTTTCCAGGCAATGGAGGATTCTGGGAAATGCAGCTGTCAGAATCAAATTTGCTATCTAATTTTGCTTTCTGTAAAATAATATTCTAAATGATTTTTTTTTTTTTTTATAAGCTAAGCTTGTAATACCAACCTTACCATTAGAATCACAGAGCTCTATTAGTCAAAACAATCTAATTAATCCTAAAAATTCATTTTTCTTTATTGGGTAAGTGTCTGCACTGCTATTTTTTGTGTTTGTACTGTTTGAACTTTTTCCAGACAGACCCAGTCTTATAGCAATTTACAATTCTGTAAATGTTCAGAAGTCCTATTTTGTGTGACCTTAATTAACAAGCAGGAAACTTTGCGTTAGAGAATTGATCGATGCTTCATTACAGTTCTCTAACTTACCAATCAATGCCCCACTTAGCTCAAAAAGTCATACTGCTACTACACATTGTTACCTGCTGGAAGGTTTATACCATACATAATTATTCATGTCAAATCGAATAGTAAGGGGCTCTGGGCAAAAACAAAATCTGCAAAATATTCCAAGATCTGTACAAACGATATAGAAAAACGGAAAGTGGTATATTTCTGTTACTAAAACAATAGTGGGCCTTATTAATTAAAGGCCGAATAGTCACATAAAGCTCTGAATTCACATCTATTCAACACTTCCCCATGTTCATTATTGAGCAAACTTTGCGATGTGGCAAATATGCAATCAAATTGGGCAACTATGATAGTCACAATCTTTACATGCACATGGACAGGTACTTCTACTATTGACTAAGCAGCAGAATGTGTTGAAGAAGCAAATGCAACTAGGTGTACTGCTCTGAATTTACCAATTTGACTTTGTCACATCAACATGGAAAATTGGTGGATGGATGGCAGGGCTCCACATTCTACTTCTATCCAAATGACTATACCACACATCACATCCAACAGCAATCGGTGCTTTCCGCTTGTTCAACAAGTCTGTTCTCCACTTAGTAATGAGAAGTGAATTCGCAACTATTTTGATGATGAGACTCAAATTGTAGTGAAGTGAATTTGAATTAGTCAAATGTACAGCAGCCGTATGAGACTAATTATTATAAAGTTGCCTGCTAAACAGCTCCATATTTTTGTCTCCAATAGGCTCTGTACTTGCTTAGTGTGCCGTGTCTCCTGTAGATGCTCTCTTACTAAGGACTGAGGCAAAATAATATTAAAACTCAGGATAGACTCTGAAGCCTAATAGATTAAGAAAAATATTGAAATCTTTTCAGAGCAAGCCGAAGAACTGCTACATGCAGAAAGAGGTCCCTTCCCATTTATTTAAATGCAAACATTGTAATTTTCTCAGTGCAACAGGGCTGATTATCAGTTTGCTATGATGCATACTACACACTGCACTAAATTCTCTGCAGCCTTACATTGCACAACTGAACTAATTTATTATCAGTCTTCCAATATGGAGATTTTAGAGATGTTTGGCGCTAGGTATAGAATTATCTAAGCATGGTTGTTAGTTGCATGGTAGTCAGTCCAGCTGCATACCACATAAATGGCAATGTTACCTATGAAAATGGAATGTCTTAAAAAGTAGCTGTCACCTCAAAATTAATACTAATTTAGGTTGTACTAATGAAATAAACGTTTTTGTAAATATATATGTATTTTTAAAAATGTACCTTTAAACAGCGTTTCTCTCTGTCATCTTCCCTATCAGCCTGCCTTTTCTTTCCCGAGTGTCAGGTGGGTGGGGCAAAATGATGGTTGACATTATAGCTCCTCCAATCAGATCCCTGCTAGATTGTGATTTAAGGGATCTGATTGGAGGATCTATGTCAATCATAAATAATTTATATTCCTCTATCGATTCATGCAAACAGCTGTCTACTACCATACACTGCTATTCTTGACAAAAATGCTAATATCAGTGCTTGGCTGCTTAGTGAACCCCTTGAAGACATTCATTAGAGAAGTATTGAATGCTCATTAACTAAGTAAGTATTGCAAATGATCATGTATTATTTTTGCTGCTGTTCATTGAATAAGTTATTGATTTTGTACACAATAATATTTTCCTCAAACAGTAAGTGGGAAGCCGATGTGAAAGAGTTAACTAAGTGTACTAAATGTGTATTTTCACCATTAGGTCTTCAGGTGATTCTGAAAACTGTAAGCCAGTGTAACAATACTAATGCAGGAACTATGAAATAACACTTTAAAGGGGGTTATTCACTAAAGTCCAAATTGTTGCATATAGGTACGATTTCGCCAAATAAAGACAGTCGCAATAGGCTGCTACTGTTGCAGTTGTATCTTTATAATGAGAATATTGTTGCAGTCGCGACTTTATTATGAAAAATTGTTGCAATCTTAACTTTAAAAAATTGTTGCGACTTTACAATGGAGAAATTGATACAGATTTGCGATGGGAATCTGCTGTTTGCGAATTCAACAGTCGAATTTGCACCTTAGCGAATTACCCCCTAATTTGGAAAAATAACAAGCATTATCTTACTAATTAATGCTAAGCAAAACACTTGAGAACCCTCCAGGACCTAGGGAAGAGAATAGGCATTTTTGTTTTTTTTTTCAGAAACAATTTTCAAATTGTTGTCCTCCACTCATGACAAGGTGAACAATTTATCAGTGTTTGGGTAAAAAAGATTAAATGAAATAATCTCTTTACGAATCTCAGTAAAGTGAGTGAAGGAAATTTTCTAGACTTGTTTGATACTCTACATGAAGAGATTTATAATCTTTGCCAAGATGACATCGTTTTGATAGACTCAACAAAGATCCAAGATGATGATGATGGATTTTGCAACATTAATGACAAGGGCAGCCATCTGTGACAGTAAGGAAATGATTATAATGCTTAATTATTTTTTCCTTCTACTCCTTTGTAAGAGGACTAACTAGTTCAGGATTGCTTTAGGGATGGATCAGCC
Source organism: Pipa parva (assembly GCA_019650415.1). Lineage (NCBI taxonomy): Eukaryota > Metazoa > Chordata > Amphibia > Anura > Pipidae > Pipa > Pipa parva. Next base: position 26,020 of record WMED01000717.1, read on the forward strand.
TGATTTACATAGAAATAAAATAAACTAACATGCTGGTAATAGCAATGGGAAAAGAAAAAACGAGATGATTAGGTTGTTAGCGAATCAATGATAAATGTTTGTTGTGCAAGGGAAATAGAATAGACTAGAATAGAATATTCCTGCTGAATAGATTTGCTCTGCAAGCCAGATACTAATTTAGGAGACAAAGGTGTGAATATTAGCATCTGCTAAAGTGGCCTGTTAGCCATAGTTAATATGGAAATTAAAATCCTAAGGTCTTTCTCTGTCTCAATAATTGGTATTTCACATTAAAAAATAAAATAATCATAGTTTAATGACCATTTTTTCCCGGTAGCATTCACTGGATGGCTTCTAAATATAAAAGAGAAAGCAATTCATTTGCGCAGCATATGATGCAAATTCCTCAATCAGTCTATGAAAGATTTTTAATTTGAGTTATTTGTCATTTTAACTCTGTTTACAATGCAATTTTACAACGTGATACAAGCAACAAATCTTACTCTGAAGGCAGCTGAATACAGAAGTTTTGCTGGTTTTCTTATTGCAGATTTCATTGCTTTTGTATAGTACAATATGGAAGATCAATGTCAGTTATTATTAGTGAGAACACCAATTGTTTGTTTTAGGGTAGAAAATTGTCAAGGTACAAATTCCCCTTTTTTCTATTTCCAGTTTCTGCCATTTGTCAAAGAACAAAAATAGGAAAGAAATATTAAATGTTATTTTATACCTAGCTATTTCACTGCTTTTAATAGTTTTCATCATTGAACTGCTGCCAGCTCTTCATTGATTCATTCAGACTATTAATCCACAAAAAAAGAATGGAAATATGTACATAGATGTTTAAGGAATTGCATTAAAAAATAAGCGTTTTTTTTCTGGTAAGTTGTCACTATATGCCTGTAGACCAGGGGTCTCAAACTCACGGTCCGGGGGCCAAATGCAGCCCTCGAGATGATAGTTTGCGGCCCCCCACTTGATCCAACACAGAGGGAGTCCTGGCTGACTCCCTCCATGGTTTGGGGGGGGTTCCTGTGACCCCATCGGTAACAGGAGCCTGGGTTCCTTCTCCTTTTTAATGCTGCCAGCTGCGGCAGCAACAGCACGTGCTGCTGAACTCTCCCGGGGGGGGTAAGTAAGACTCCCCCCACCAACCCCCCTGATCCCCCCCCCATAGCCACCAATGAAAAATTATAAATAAAACCCCAATGACCCCACAACACCCTTCAATAGCCCCACACACCCCAGTGACCCCACAATACCACCCCAGTAGCCCCACAACCCCCCTCAGTGCCCTCAGATTGCCCACCAGCCTTAAAATGTACCCCCAATTATAATAAAAAAAAACAATAACATCATAGATGCGACAGTAGCCCATAAAGCCGCACATTACCCTGCAGAGCCACATATTGCCCCGCAGGGCAATGTATTGTTTTTAATCTGTTGTTTTCTTGTGGAAAACCTGATGCGGCCCAGCCTCACCCAGACTCTAGCTCCAGCGGCCCCCGGATAAATTGAGTTTGAGACCCCTGCTGTAGACAGATAGCAATTTACATAGTACATATTTGCAAATATTGACAAGTTTACTACTAAATAAACAACAAAATTGCCATAAAAGTGCCAAGAAAAGCCTTTTAAGATGTCAGGGTTCAAATACTGGAAGTAACATTTACTGATTATCATAGTATAGTAATCCAGAACCAATTCAGCATTTACTAAAGTTAAACAGGCTTTTCGACTTGTAAACGCAGGAGAAACAGCCTATATTTAATGATATCGATGTTTTATCCTATTTAATAAACTGTTCAAAACCATTTTATTACCCAAAACAATTCACCACCCTCAGGTTTGAGAAAACGTATTATTCCATATGTAGATGGTCCTGTCATTTAGCCTAAATCCAAAATATTTCCCCATTGAAAAGAGGCATTAATATCGATATTGTTCTTTAATAGAAGGAACCGTCATAGAAAGCATTTCAAGGTATCCTCCTGTTAACGATTTATTTCGATGGGGAAACATTATCCATCCTTTGTAAATAAGGGGGAATTAGAACAGGTACAGGAAAGCAAAAATTGACAATGATATGGGCGAGGTTAATCAAAATAGTAGAATTGGTTTTAGAAAATATGTATAAATATTTACTAATGTGTAAAATTGCCATTTTTCACCATTTTTTTCTGACACATTTGCCTTTTCCTCTTAATTATGAAAAGTTGATGCTTTAATACCAGTGCAATTAACAGTGCTATCAGTGGAGCCCTTTGATATCAATATTGCCGATTTTACAGAACCATCTCCATAGGGATAATGGATTTTCACCACCCTCAACCTGGCGATCATTTGTTAAGGTGTAAAAACATTACCAAGGGCTTCATAATTTTCGATAGCGGCGATATTGAAAATATCTGTTGACCTCTGTAAAAGATTGCCCCGGTGAATAAATGTATTTTAATGTGTAGAAACTATAAGAAATTTGCTAGGGTTTGTTGATAAGTAAGGATATTTAGTTTAATACTGAAAGCAAACACAGAGCCAATAAATTACTTTTCTACATTATTATCCAAAGCGCAGTAAGTACAGAGTGCTCAACCTTGCAGAACAGAAAATTATTCATACTTACCTGAACAAATAATTTTAGGTTTTCAACAAAATGTATAGTTTTTTTGTAAAAATGCATGCTTTCATATTTTTAGAATAGATAAATTGTCTAATTTGCCAGCCATAAATTAAAAACACTATTTTATGTGTGGATGGCATTTTACCATGACCATCCTGTAAACAAGCTTTATGCTCCCTACCTCTGTATTTGATGGGATATAGTTTGATTAATCTATTCTCTATTGCAAAATAGAAAATACTTGTGTCTACTTTCTCCTAATTAGCTTATGCAGCAAACAGCTCATTGTCTACTCAGTTAAATAGCACCAAGCAGTTCATAGAAATTCTCATCCCCTTTTATAATCCCAGTGCTGTGTGCAGTTCAGAGCCCTTAATAGGTGTGTACAAAATTAATTGCTGCCGAAATATTCGCTGCTCTAATTCTATTTTCAGTTACCAGTCTCTGAGTGTACCTGGTTCCTTCTAATGCTGCGTTTCTCAACCTTTTTATTGCCATGACCCTTTAACCGTGACCACGACAATTTGAAATAAATCATAATCGTATGGGAATATTGTTGCAGTGGCAACTTTGCTATGTAAATACTGTCGTGGTTGCAACTTTAAAATTGTTGCAGTTACGGATAAAGGGTATCGAAAATCCGCAACAATCCCAAGGCAACCCCTGGCAAATTGTCATTCGACCCCAAAAGGGGTTGCGACCCCCAGGTTGAGAACCGCTGTTCTCTTAATGTTGGTTTGTGAATTTTTATTCATTGGTACTTCTTCTGTTTAGGTTTGCTTGGTTTTATAACACCCTGTTATTGGAGTTCTAGTAACCTATAACAACCAATCAGCTGTTAGTATTCAATTGTATAGTGAATACCAGTCCTCTGATTGGTTGCTCTGAGTTACTAAAGTTTGCCCCTGTTGATGCTCTTTTCGCCATGTAGAAAATCACCTCTTTATGTTAATTTGATACATCAAAAAGTTATTTTCAATCCTGTCAAAATCAGCAAAAAGCTTGATAAATATCCCTAGTGTTCACTGCTCTGCTAGACTGCAGCGACTGATTTTAGGTACATTGCTTATTTGTGAATTATTTGAGAGTGCATTTTGCCAATTCTTTTGTCACTAAACTCACATTTTAGCAAGAAATAAGGCCTTCATCAATTATATAATGTACTTTTGATATCCCATTGATATAAAATGTAACTGGATATGATTTTGTACAAGAAAACATTAGTGTTATCATTCATCACATTTTACTTCTTACAAACAAAATTGTGCATGTAATAGCTTTCTGGTCATTATATATTACTTACTCTCTTCATTTAAAGGGCCAGCATGAATGTGCCTTAGATTGCAGGTAGATGTTTCCTCAGTGAGAGGTACAGACATCCATGTTCCATAATCGTTATGGTGGGTGGTAGTGCTGGAAAAAATAAACAGAAAAGAGCAAAAAGAATTGCCCCTAGTGTGATACAGTTAATGTACGAGACTGTGTGATTTAAAGGTGCCCTGTATCATTAAACTTTAAAGGAAAAGTTAATGGTGTTGCCGTGGGTTGGCTCTTTTGTGGAGTTGGGAGACAGTGCAATTTGTGCTTCTATCTCTAGTCCGTGCAATTACTCCTTATGCCACAGGTGCTGGTGTCGTGCTGGGGTGTGTGTGAGCACCCCCTTAGTGGGTTGCACTTACCAGATGTAATAAGTATATGCGCATGTAATTGTTATCATGGACGTCTCTTGTCAAATATTTGAGGCGCAGAAGCAGGCACCTTAGTGGTTTGAGCGCAGGATCTTGAATTGACTTTGGACGATTTTTGAATTATTGACATTTACTAACAGGCGCTACATATTTGGCATTGGGTGAATTTTTTTAAGTTTATTCATTGCATATTTGTACAGACATCCATGTATACCAAAGGCATGGTCTGTAGATGCAGCCTGTGCCATGGAGAGGGTGAGAGTGGAAGAATCACAGAGTGCCGAGTGTATTGATGTTAGTGATTTAAATTTGCTGTTAAGTCAGTATTTGTAAATGGAAAAATCAGGGTCCTATAACTGCTATCACTGAATGGAGAATTTACAGAATATCCTAGAGATGTGAGCTAAGCAAGGAGCAAAATATGGTAGCACTTCTATACTATTATATAAGTAAATAGCTCATTTTTTCATCATCCTATTTCAACGTAGGAAGTTTTCTAATCTACTGCAGTCTATCAACAGTGCCAACAGGAAATTATAACGTCAAACTGTAAACAAGAATTATTACAGCAAACAATTAATGATGTCTGACATACCCTTCAGTTAGTACTGCGGCATATTCCAGTCTACTGGAAAATTCATCTTGACTAAATGTAAAATATAGTTACTGTGTGCAATTAACAAAACCAAAAACAGACTGCAACCAATTTAAGGTACAAGAGTTTACCCTAACCCTCCATCTACCAGCTATTGCTTAAACCAGGAGAAATGATATTTAAAACAAAATAATGTTCCTTAGAAAGTGTCGTACTGTAATTCACATTAAGAAAAGAAGAAGGTATGGTAATATTCCTTTACTAATTCTGTAATACGAAGACACATTAGAGTCACCTATGTCATTTGACCTCATCAACCTTGAGAATAAAACACAACAGACGTCAAAATAAAGATCATTGGATGTATTAATGCATTAGTCTGGACATCTTCTAATTCCCCATCAGTCTGCTTGCCCTTTCAGATAGTGCCCTGATTTCATTTCTACCCTTTACTGACTCCATTTCTTCCATAAAACCGTCAATCTGTAATTTAGACAAACTTAATTCTTATCTTGGCATTTTTATCAATGTTTTATTTGAAAATGCTAAAAATACCAGGTATTTCTATTTATAAACGGACTTGATTGGCCTCAAGGTTTGTTTTTTTTACCTCGTATTGATTCTTCAGCCCTTTCTAGTAAATATATAAGCAACATCATAAGAAAACACATTTAAGCCTAAATATACATTTTTTTCAATGTTACATGAATCATAGAATATATTGGGATAGCTAAATAGACACCAGATGTCCTGCTACTGACAAAGTTTTAAATAAAACTCATAATACACAATTATGAGTAGAACAGTAATGTTATTGTTGTGTTCCTGTGAAACACAGTATGCTGCTGATTTGCTTTACTAGAAACAATTCAGAAGTAATGTATTTATAATAGGAATGGCAAAAGGTAGGGAGACAGGTGATATTACAAGTGATTAGTAAAATTCAATTAGTAATCATTATGTACTTCTTGAATATACTGATTTTAGTCTCCTCCCCTTTTGTCTGTTTATTTAGTCTCTTAGTGCATCAAAGACTTTAAATGTGTTACAAACTGCATTGACTCCACAGTGAGCACTATAATCTTCGCTTAAACACACCTCTTATCTTATTTA